>JAVJHY011779717.1:0-10741 GCA_035593235.1 Phascolosoma agassizii
CCACGACCCCGCTTGATCCTGTGGTGGCCTATGCTAAGGCCATGATCGAGGAGGGGCGCGATACCTTTCGCTATGACACGTTCGGAGACGAGGCGTTTTGGGGTGACACACTAAGGCTTCACGAAGCGATCGCTGGATCGGCCAACGGAGGCGTAGGGGGTGGTGTAAGTCCAGCCACGGCGTTGTCCCTAGGTCTAAAGGTCGATTCAGAGAAGCTGCCTCAATCGATCAAGGACGGCATTGTGGACGGCACCGTGGACCTTGACGATCCCGCGACGACCCTCGCCTTGTTGCAACTCGGAGCGGTTGTGGGCGTGAAGGGCATTTTTGACAACGGCGGTTTGATCACGGGTATGGGGATCACGTGTGCGCTTTGTCACTCCACCGTTGATGACTCGTTCGCGGGCGGCATTGGCCAGCGGCTGGATGGCTGGGCCAATCGCGATCTTAACGTGGGCGCCATCGTATCGGCTTCGCCTGATCTGACTGCGTTTCAGGACTTGCTTGGTGTTGACGAAGCAACGGTTAGAGCCGTGCTTGCAAGTTGGGGACCGGGAAAGTTCGACGCGCACTTAAACCTCGACGGCAAAGCACTTCGACCGGATGGCGGCGCTGCGGCGGTGTTGATTCCCCCTGCGTTTGGTCTGGCTGGCATAGAACTCACTACCTGGACGGGGTGGGGGAGTGTTCCCTATTGGAACGCGCTTGTTTCAAAGCTCGAGATGGGAGGCCGCGGTCCGTTCCGTGACTTGCGTTTGACGGACGGGGGACAGTTTCCCGTAGCAGCGACCAATGGATTTGGCATGTCGCAAGATTCTGAGAATCGAATCACGTCCAAGCTCGCGGGTCTTCATCTCTATCAACTATCGCTCGAAGCGCCCTTGCCGCCGGTAGGGAGCTTTGATGATGCAGCAGCAGCGAGAGGCAAGACGTTGTTTGAGGGGCAGGCCAACTGTGCAAGTTGTCATGTGGCACCGTTGTTTACCGAACCCGGGCAAGCCCTGCATACGCCTGCGGAAATGGGCGTTGACAGTTTTCAAGCCGATCGAAGTCCTACGTTCAAGTACCGGACTGCGCCGCTACGAGGTTTGTGGACTCATACCAAAGGTGGTTTCTTCCACGATGGTCGCTTTGCGACCCTACGCGACGTCGTGCTTCATTATCAAAGTCACTTCAGTCTTGGGCTTACCAACGCGGAGATCGACGACCTTGTGGAGTATCTAAAGTCGATCTGACGCTGAGGACTCTGATGCTGAGGACTCTGACGATGAGCATCGTGCATCCGCTCGTTCTACATCAATGCGCACTGGCGGGTCTACGTCGATCTCGATAACGCTTCCGGGGCGAATCTTGGCGCCTCGGCGAGTCTCAACGTCTCCGTCCACTCGCACCATGCCGTCTTGAATCAGCATCTTGGCTTCGCCGCCCGAGCCCACCACGACAGCGAGCTTTAGGAGGGCGGCGAGACCGATGTGTTCGGTATCAAGTGAAACCGTAGTGTTAATAGCAATGCTCCAAGAACAGGCAACTACTTAGCCTTACGCTTCTCTGCCTTCTTCGCCTTGCGTTCCTTCTTTTCCTTAGCGGTGAGTTTGGGCTTATTGCCCTTCTCTTTCTTCTGTTGACCTTTGGCCATCTCTATCTCCGATCGTGTGGAATGTGGATATCACGGACAAGGATACCCGAAGGCCACGCATCGTCGTCTACAAGCAAAGAGACGCGCCGTTTCGTGTGCCTCCACGGGGAGAATGGGTGTATGGGCGGAGATCAATCTGGCGCATATCTCGTTGCCCACGTGACACAACGTGTCTAACGGCAGCTCTCCGCGGCGAAACGGCGGGAAGCCGTGCTCGCAGCTCACTGGTACCATTCTCAGCGAAACTGACGAATGCACAGGAGCACCATGATGAAGTCACTGTTTGCTGACGAGGGCCGTGTTGAGGTGCTCACGCGCATTCACTCGGTTTCGGCTGAGTCCCCTAGGCAGTGGGGCACGATGAGTGTGGCGCAGATGCTCTCGCACTGCCGAGTGCCCCTAGAAGTGGCTTGCGGAACGCGCACCATGAAGCGAAGCATGCTGGGACGGCTTCTTGGTTGGATGGTCAAGGGCGGAGCCACAGGGCCCAAACCGTTCAAACATGGACTGCCTACCGACCCACGATTCGTAACAGACACCCCGGGCGAAGTCTCAGACGAAGCGCGGCAACTCTGCGAAGCCCTCGAGCTGTTCTGTACGCGAGGACCTGAGCCCCTCGAGACCGCGGTGCATACCTTTTTCGGCAAAATGCGGCCCGAGCAATGGGACCAGCTCATGTGGAAGCACCTTGATCATCACCTGCGACAGTTCGACTCGTAACTGAGAAGTGAACGAATGGACCGATGAGGAGTGGTCGGCCGAGCAGCCGATATGAGGTAAACTTAGGCGTTGGTCACAAGTGTGCAGGAACACGTGACTCAGGTCGAGGAGGCCCCATGACGAATCGAAGTTTCTTGTCCACCGCGCTATGTGTGTTTGGCGTATTGGCCTTAACGGCTTGCGGCGGGGGGAGTGGCAACGCTTCGTACTCCGGGAACAACGGAAGCGGCACCCTCAAGATCTCCGTTACCGACGCTCCCTTCCCATCTGAGTTTGTTGAGTCTGCCACCGTAGTGATCAAAGAAGTCCGCGTCCATAACCGCGATGGAGGTGGATGGTCCACGGTCTTTGAGGGTTCCCGCGAGATCGACCTTGTCCCACTTACGGGAGGCGTCTCGGAATTGCTCGTAGATGCAACGATCGAGCCCGGCACCTACAACGAAGTACGCCTTATCGTGGAAGCCGGCAAAGTCACGCTCAAGCAGGATGCCGTTGTACTCAATGACCACGTGTTTTCTGTTGACGATGGCGACCTCAAGTTTCCCAGTGGCTCGCAGTCAGGCATCAAAGTCAAGATCGACAACGACATTGAAGTCAGCAGCCAACTCTCGGGCGACCTCATGCTTGACTTTGATCTTTTCAAGAGCTTCGTGTTCAACGGTCCCTTCACGCACGCCCCCGGAGTACGGCGCGTGCTCTTTACGCCGGTCGTTAGAGCTACCAACAGTTCCACCAACGGGACGTTTACGCTCGATGTCAACTCCGACTTCGCCACACCGAGCGACGCCGGCGACGATGTAGCAATTGAAGGTGCTACCGTGCACGTCTTTGATGACACAGGTACGGAGGTGACTATGGGGCTCACCGATGCAGACGGTCGTTTCGAGGCATCGCTTCCACCTGGAACGTACTACGTCAATATTGACGCGAGTGGACACGAGTCGATGGAAGTCACCAACATTGCAGTCTCTCTCGCGAACTTGACCGACGCCGGTGTAGTGACCCTCTCGGCAAGTGAGACCGAGATCACCGGTGTGGTATTGAGCGACAACGCAACGCCCAGTGACGCGACCGACGACACCAACGTGGAGGGTGCCACCGTTTCCGCGATTGTGTCGGGCGACGGCACCGCGACGGAAGTTGCCTCGGCCACCACCGATTCCAACGGCGCCTTTGTTCTGGGCATGCTCTCTCCTGGGAGCTACGACCTGACCATCACGGCAAGTGGGTTTACCACTCAGATTGTGGCCAACGTCCAGTCGGTGATTCCCGGCAGTGGCAGCGGTGTGACGGTTACGCTCGTCCCAACGCCCTAGAACGTCTAGAGCGAGAACTACACGGGCGCCGGACGCGGCTTTCCCATAGGTTTTGACTCATCGTTTCAAGTAGAGTCCAGGCATGCGCGCGCCTCTCACGTTGCTGGGGATTCTTGCAGTTGGCTTGCTTGTGGGCTACTTGTTCGGTTCGAATAGTGCGGATCGAGTCAATGGTGATGTCGAGTCCCGCGATGATGATTCTCAAGCGACAACATCTAGCTCTGAAGACGTGGATACGTACGACGATGTGCGTTCGCCGGTGAGCGGCTCGGCAACCCCCACTCTTGAAGGCGTGTCACCAAGTTCAAATCGCGCCTCTTCTTCCATTGATCGACAGGCGTGGGCACTGGGGTTGCTCGATCAGGGCTATGCCGACAATCGTCGGATTCCGGATGCGATAGTGCCCGCTGAGCTCCGCGACGCCGCAACCGAGGGCGCATTGGCTCATGCCAGTCGATCTATTGAGCACTATTCAGCGTGGCTTCGGGGATATGTCGATGGCAAGAAACACCACGGTGAACTAGGCGCGACGCCTCGCATTCGAATGGAAGCACGTGGTACGGGTACGGCGAATCTCGATCCAGGACTTGTTCGGCAAGCACGAGGCATAGCGATCCGAAAAACACCTCTCGAGCTCACGCTCTCTGGCGGCAGAAGCGATGTACTGGAAGTGTTTATTGACGGAGGGGTACCCCCGCTAGATCAAGCACTTGTTATCGAGCGCATCGACGTTGAAGCGATGTTGGGGACTATGGAGGGGGCAGACAACAGGCCTACCTGGAGTGGTTCGTCATGCGAAGTCTCGATCGACGGGACGTCCGCGCTTCTTCGAAGAACTTCAACGTCAAGAAAGATTCACGGGACGTTGCGAGGACGCCACGTTTTTCGACAGCCGTTTCAACCGCCCAGGTTGGCTGTGGCGATTCGCTCGGCTGTGGCGAGGGTCACGGCACACGGTCGCTTCGTTCCCATGAGCGAGCTTAAGGCGTGGCATAGCAATCAGTATCCGGACGTGCCGTTTCGATGGACAACGCAGGAAGATGATGGGCTGATCAATGGTCCTACGGTGACGCTCCAGGCGTTTAGCGGATACAGATCGGGAGGTGTCCGGCTAAATGGCTCTGTCAGTGATATCCAGGAGGTTCGGAGCCGCTCTATCTGGAATGAGGCCGTAAAGTTGCGCGGCAAGAAAGTCTCAATGGCATGGACTTCGGGCGCAGGCGTCATTCCCCAAGGCAAGGTCTATCGCGTAACCCGAATCGATTGGCGAGCGAAGTTCTTTGAGTCGCGTAGAAACAAGGCCTCATTTGTTGTGCGTTGGAGGCACATGGAGTTGGTCAAGCACACTTCATCGGACAGTACGGAGGCCTCGGGTTCGTATGATGAGGAGATTTATGTTTTCCCCGGCAACGAAACGGCGTTTGCCATCGAATGCAGCTCTAACGTATTGGGGGAGGTCGTATTGATCGGGACCTTGGAGAACCCTCCCGCGGACGCTTCGAGTGAGCTCGATTCCACGTCTGGTGAGTAGTCTGAGCGGACTCCTCATGAATCGCGGCTCTGACCATCGGCCCACGTATCTGGGCGTTCAGGGCGATCCGAGATTCAAGTCCTCGCGAATCGACGCGGAATCACCTCCCGGTGGGTGTGAGGCTATGCGAGGGGTCGAGACGCGCTACTATTCCGCCACGGAAACTAGGCCCTGAGCGTCGATCCGTCGATCGACTGTTGCAACGGAGATTCCACGTGGACCTTGAGTTGAACGCGACCACCGTGCGTGGTTTGAAAGCTGTGCATTCCAACTTGTCTCGCCCCGAACTATACGAGGCGGTCATCGCACGCCGTGAAGCAAAGTTAGCCGACGGCGGCGCACTCATCGCCAACACCGGTGAGTTCACGGGCCGCTCGCCTAAGGACAAATACATCGTGTCCACTTCCGTCACCGAGGGACAGATTTGGTGGGACGGCAAGGAAGCGCATCGCTTCACCACGGAGCAGTTCGACGCCCTTCACAAGAAGCAGCTCGCCTATCTTGAAGGCAAAGAGGTCTTTCAGCGCGACTGCTATGCCGGTGCAGACCTCGACAATCGCTTGGCCGTTCGCATCGTGACCGAGCGTGCGTGGCACAACATCTTTGCTTCCAACATGTTTCGCCGCGAGCCCGATGCCGCCAAACTCGCGAGCTTCAAGCCTCAGTTCTCCGTATTGCAAACGCCTGGCTTTACCGCCGACCCCGCGGTCGATGGCACCCGGTCAGAAGTATTCGTGTGTATCGACCTCGATCGCAAGTTGGTGATCATTGGCGGTACGCGTTACGCCGGAGAGATCAAGAAGTCGATCTTCGCAGCGCTCAACTACTTGTTGCCCCTCAAGGGTGTCTTGGGCATGCACTGTTCGGCCAACATCGGCAAAGATGGTGAGAGCGCCGTGTTCTTTGGCCTCTCTGGCACCGGCAAGACAACCCTCTCGGCCGATCCTGAGCGCACACTCATTGGTGACGACGAGCATGGTTGGAGCGACAACGGTATCTTCAACTTTGAAGGCGGTTGCTATGCCAAGGTGATTCGTCTCTCCAAAGAGGCCGAGCCCGAGATTTACGCCACCACCAGCATGTTTGGCACCGTGCTCGAGAACGTGGCCTGTCACGAAGGCACCCGTACACCCAACCTCGACGACGATCGCTACACCGAGAACACGCGAGCGTCCTATCCGCTTGAAAGCATCGGCAATTTCGTTGAGAACGGCTGCGGCGATCACCCCAAGAACATCATCATGCTCACGTGCGATGCGTTCGGTGTGTTGCCGCCCGTCTCCAAGCTCACGCCCGAGCAGGCCATGTATCATTTCATCAGTGGGTACACGGCGAAGGTCGCGGGCACCGAGCGTGGTGTTACCGAGCCTAAGGCCACCTTCTCGGCCTGCTTCGGCGCGCCCTTCATGCCCTTGCACCCCGGCGTCTACGCCGACTTGCTCGGCAAGAAGATGGAACAGCACAACACCAACTGTTGGTTGCTCAACACCGGTTGGAGTGGCGGGCCCTACGGCGTTGGTTCGCGTATGCCCATCGCCTATTCACGCGCGCTTCTTCATGCGGCGCTGTCGGGTGAACTCAAC
Organism: Phascolosoma agassizii; assembly: GCA_035593235.1. Classification (NCBI taxonomy): domain Eukaryota; kingdom Metazoa; phylum Annelida; class Sipuncula; order Phascolosomatiformes; family Phascolosomatidae; genus Phascolosoma; species Phascolosoma agassizii. Next base: position 6,787 of record JAVJHY011779717.1, read on the forward strand.
AAGGTGGAAATGCGCGAAGACCCCGTCTTCGGTATTCAGGTCCCTGTCTCGTGTCCGGGCGTGCCCGACAACATTCTTGATCCTCGCAGCGTGTGGCCCGACGCCGCCGCATTCGATCAGAAGGCTCAGGAGCTCGCCCAGATGTTCCGCGAGAACTTCAAGGCCTTTGAGAGCGGTACGGCTGCTGAAGTGTGTGCCGCAGGTCCAAAGGCAAGCGCTTCCGTTTAGCAGCCAACGAACGCTCAATGACTGCGCGGTTACGTCGTCTCCCTTAGCGGAGCTATGCTGATGCCATGAGAGATTTGATGGCATCGATTGCATGGCCCTTGCTGGCCTTGGTCGTGATTGCTGGGTTGATGGTGTGGAATTCCTCATCGCGTGACGTCTCGGAGGAGACGGCGGAAGACCTAGGCGCACGCCGTTCGGTTGCCAGCGAACCGAAGACATCGGCGTCAACATCTGAGTTCGCTACGATCGCAGGCCGCGTCCTCACCAAAGACGATCAACCCGTGGTTGGGCGCGCTGTGCGGCTTGTGGGTGACACCCGCGATGTGCGAAGCGACGAACATGGTTACTTTCGATTCGAGGGGCTGGCGCCGGGTGATCAGGTTGTGTATCTACCGGCGCTGAATGGCCAGGTTGAAGGCGATGCGGCACTTCGTGCCGTTGAGAAGGGCGCCTCGATAGACGACGTTGTTCTTCGTGGCGCGCCGCGCTACGCACTCTCGGGCAGGATGGTGGACGAGCAGGGCAAGCCCATTGCCGGCGTCGCGATCCGAGTGCGCTCTGCCAACTACCGCATGCTTCAAATGTCCGGATTGTCACGCACGATCACGAGTGGAGATCCAGGCGGATCCGAAACCACCGACACCGACGGACGATTCAAGATCGCGGGCTTGATTGAGCCAAAGAACTACCTGATCTATATGAATGGGTGCAAGCTCGGTAGCAACTACGATCCAAGTGATGCGATACACGTTATCACGGTCCCTGATTCAATGCGGATAGCGTTTCGGGGGCAGGTCGTAGATCCAGATGGTAAACTGATCGCCCTTGCTGAAATGCGTGTGCGAACAGTGCCTGGCACGGACAACGTTCATTATTCAGGTTGCAAGGCAGCCCAAGTTTCGACGTTGATCGAGGAGGGCAAGTTTGACGTCGAACTGTGGACGAAACACCGAGGCGCCTCCATCGACATCGCGAATGCTCGCGACGAGTCGGGCGAGCGACTTGCAGTCAGACGGTTTCAAGAAGACGTTGATGATGTGCGAGCCGAATCGATACGCATTCAGCTATCGCGTGGGCGTACCGTACGGGGATCGGTCTTGCTTCCAAGTGGACTCCCGGCCGAGGGGGCGAAGGTAACGGCCATCTCCATTTTCGATGCACCCAAGTTGTCGAAGCGCCGCTCGTTTTTCAACGACGGTATCCATGACGCTTCCGAGCCTAGCGCGGATGGACGGCGCTTGTTGATTTCTCGGTACGGGACAACCATCACCGATCGCAATGGTCGTTTCGCGCTACATAGCTTGCCTGTCACGTCGACCCACTTGGAAGTGATCCACGAGCCTCAGCACCGACTATTCCGCGCCCCACTGGGAAGCGGTCAAGCTGAGACGGTTGTGAAATTGGAACGCGCTCACGTGATGGCCGGACGGGTACTCGATCCGTCTGGAACTCCCTACGCGGGTGCATTGATCCGAACCCGTTCGGGGACACAACATGTTCGGCCCCACACAACTTCGCGTAGCGATGGTACGTTTCAGCTATTCGTTGATGGCCCGAACACGCGGATCAGTGTTTCGCCTCCGGGAACAGCGGACACGAAAGTTCGTCTTCGGTGGCGGCACCGAGGTCCAATTCATGATGCTCCCCTACTGCTAACTGTCGAGCGTGAACACATGCTTGATGTGTCTGTCGTGTCCGATCAGGGCGTTCCCGTGTTGGCGGGGCAAATAGTTCTTGTGGATCGCAATGGAGTTGCTGGCAAGCGGCTCGACAGTGAGGTTCGAGGTCTGAGAGGCTATACCTACCGCGCGCGATTCGGACCGATAAAGGCCGGTAGCTATGAGTTGGGATTCCAATGCGATCGCAATCGTGGACGGCGTCTGTGGCTTTCCAATCGCATGCATGTCAAAGTTCCCGGACCTCCTATTCGCATGGTGCTCAAGGAGTCTTGGGAACTGAGGGGCAAAGTAGAGGGCGAGGACCTGGGGGGATTCAGAGTTACTTGGCATCCTGACGAACCTGTCGATAAGGACGTCGATCCGCGCGGCGCAAATGCCATGATGCCAATGTTGACGACCGATGGGACGCTTCTCGTGTCGAATATCCGCGAGCCCCGCGGTGAGATTCACATACGCAAGCGCGGCGATCCGCGCGAGGCCATCTTTCGAGTAGAACGTGGACAAAAGCCCATTTCCATTCGATTGAAAACCCTCGACACGCTCGAAGGCAAACTGTTGATCAACGAGTCAATCAATGAGTCAACTCAAGTCGTTGCCACAGCTACCCAAGATGAGACCACGTTCACTAGCAAGGTCCGCAGCGACGGCACATTCGACTTTCAGGGGCTTCCACCTGGCAAGTGGATCATCGAGGCAAGGACACCACAGGGCGTGTTTGGTCCCGAAGTTGTGAGTTCGGAAGATGATCGCGTGGAGCTTAGGTTGGCGAAGAAGTAGCGCGTTGGATCTAGTCGCCGTCGACTACCGCCTGCTCCGTATCACCTTCGAAAAGTTCTCGTCGATCACACCGTGCTCTTGAGCAATTTCGTCAATGCGAAAGTGCTTCATGGCCTCGGGTAAAGAAAGCTCGGTATCGAAAATCCCAAGCTCATGGGCGAGATCGGCGGAGAAGCCGGGCAGCATGACTCGCCAATCGAAGGGTATGCGCTTTGGGGCGAGGGCGAGTACGTGATCGACCATGTTGGTGGTGCAGTTGTTGGTGAAGGTGTTGTAGAACTCAGGGTCTTTGGACAGGCGGTTGGCGCGTGTGAGCATGGCCTCGAAGAGGGAGCGCATGCGCGCTTGCGTGGTCTTGACGGGGTAGAGCCAAACGTCTGACTTGCGATGATTTGTCCTGAGGCCAATCAAGTCTTGCTCGCTGCCCACAACGTAGATCAGTTCATAGCACTTGTACATTCCGGCAATCGGGCCAAATTCCTCGTCTCGCTCCCTGCGGATTTCTACGCTAATACATACTCGTTCACCGTTCTCGAAGCCGAACGAAAGCAGCGTATGGGCGAGGCCTTTGAATGCGTGGAATCGCTCGACCATGAAGTCGACGTCTCGGAGTTTGGCTAGCTCAAAACTGCGCGACTCGTAGTGGACGTCAAAGTCCTCATCACTTCGGTAGTTGCAATTGCGAAATCCAGAAATTTGCACGTTGCCGTCACTTCTAATGTTCGCAGTAGACAACTGGGAAACGTCATCCGCCCACGTTCGATGGTTGCTCGCTTCGTGAAAGGGCCATGCGATCAATACAGGAACCGAGAGCGCGGCCAGTCCCACGAGGGCGTGCCGTCGCTCGAGAACGATCCACGCTGCGGTGAGTGCAACAAACATGAGGGCTATAAAGATCCTCGTCGGAACGAGAAAGCCTACCTGGGAAAACCACACCGCTCCGGTCGTCCATAGAAGAACGAGAAAGAACGCCGTCGCGCTCAGGAATCGCAGCGTTCGCATTCCAATACGTTTCCAGCGGGGTGCTGCCTCGATGTTCATCCTTCTGTTCTATCGGGATACGTCAGCAAACGCCGGAAACAATCGCTCGTTGTCGCGATGAACGCGGTAATGGCGAAGCATGGTGTCGATGGTGGGCGTGGCCGTAAGCGTTGTGGTTCGGCCACCCATCACGGCGATCTTGATTGGTTTGGTCAGATCGTGGTGCTTGGGTGAGAGCCAGAGCCGAATGCGTTTGATGCCCTTGAGCTTGAGAACAATGAGATTGGACG
>JAVJHY011779717.1:10751-38472 GCA_035593235.1 Phascolosoma agassizii
GACAACGGACATCACTTTGCGGACCTGGAACGTCTCGCTCGCGGCACCCCCTGGCCTAGTGATTGCAACCGTTCTCATCCCGCGCGAGTCGTCGGCTTCAAGGATTTCGATCCAATAGGCCTCTGTGTGAATAGGATCATTGCACGCATAACGCACCACATTTGGTAGGGGATTGCGTCGTGGACCATCGATCCACCCCCAGAGCACTTTGGTCCACTCGAATAAGGCCGCATTCTTTTTGGCCTCGTACTTCGTGACCTCGGCGGTCTGGGTGAGGATAGTGCCTACTCGCCTGCTCCACAGATTGGCCGCCTTGTGGTGACGGTCACTGCCGCTTCCAACAAGCACGTGAACGTGATCGAGATTGCGCTTCACTGATTCCGAAGGAGGGTAGTACCCCGCGAGAGGGGCGGCTCCGGCCCAAAGATCGGGCCAGTGCGATGCCTCATACCACGTAGCGTTGCCGCCGCGGCTATAGCCCGTGATAAACACGCGGTTTCGATCCACGGGAATGCGACGTGGTAGGTCAGCAAGTACGGAGACGATCCACGACTGAAACGCTCTTCCACCCGTCATGGAAAATGGTGTACCGGCCGATTCCATGGCACTCGTGATGTACCAGTTGGGTCGAACAATGGCCCAGGCAGAGCGGCGCTGCAATCGATCAAGCAAGAACTTGGGCTGAGGACGTTCGGGTCCCAGCTGGATCAATACGGGGAACTTGGTCGTTGGAGCAAACTCTCCTTCGAGATCAAGTGAGTACCAGTGCTCGGGATGCTGGCCTAAGTCCATCCTCTGAACGGTGCCTCGCCGATAGCGAGCGCGCCTCCAGCTTGTACGAACGAAATCGTGTACCTTGAGCGCCTTTTCGAGTTCGCTTCGCTTGGGCTCGACCATCTTGTGGCCTTTGATCTCGCGAAACGTGCGACCGCGCTTAAGAACTCTTGCCACGGATTCCCAGGAGGCGCCGTCGAGCTTACGCAGTGTCTTTAACTCATCGTGATAGTGAAGAACGGGTGCATCGATCGTGCGCCACACCTGACGCTCGAGGCTGATCGCACTCTCGTCGGCCATTGACCATGAGGAGTTCAAGATCACGAAAAGTGCAATGCCTACGTGCTTCATCCCTTATCCAAACGTGCATCGCAAAGTGTTGGATCAGAAACCTACGTGCTTCCCGGGTCAAACTTGTATTCGATGAGCTCGATCTCATGCCCATCGGGGTCGAACATGTAGGTGTTCCGGCCCTTGCCGGACGGATCGTCGATTGAGCTCTCCAGTGCGATCGACACGCCGAGATCGGCGATGCGTGCTTTGACCTGCTCGAGGTCATCCACGACCACACCAAAGTGATTGAATCCAGGCTGTCCGTAGTCTTGATGCGCCTGCCCGTCTCCAGCTTCGAACATGGCGATGTACCAGTGGGTGTCGCCCACGTGAACCGCACGCTTGCCACTCACCGTGTGTCCTTGCCAGCGAATCCGTAGGTCAAGCAGCTTCGTGTAAAACGCGATGGAGCGATCGAGATCGGCGACCGTTATGTTGATATGTTCGAGGCGCATAAATCGCCCCTTTTCGCTAGTCGCGCATTTCCATGAAGATGCGGATCATGTAGAAGAACATGATGGCTACCGAGGCGAAGAGGGCCAAGCCCGCACCGACGTAGCGGTCTTCGGGATAGTGGTGAATCACGTTGGATGTGTCGTAGAGAATCGCTGCGCCGGCGAGCGCAACCATGATCACTGAGAACAGAAGGCCAAGGTGGAAGCCAAACACGATGCTTGCGACGATCAGGCCGAGCGCGCACATGAAGCCCCAGCGAACGACGCTGCCCAAGAACGAAAAGTCCTTGCGCGTCATGAAGGCGATGCCAGTGAGAATGAAGAAGCCTGCCATGGTCGCAATGGCCGCTTGCATGATGACGCCGGGGTAGTACGTGCTGGCAATGTAGAGCAAGGGCGTGAAGAAGAGTGCCTGGAGCAAGACGTAGAGCACAAATCCTGCGTATTGCCCTGTCTTTGTGAGGGCCGTTGAAGCCATATGGGTGCCGAGCCAACCTACAACGACGAAGCCGCCAAAGAAGACGAGCATGCCCATCTGGTTGCCTTGAAAGATCTCGAGCAGGCGTTCGCCCACGCCCATCTTGAGCATGACTGAAATGGCGGCTGCGAACAGGAAGATCCCACCAAGCAAGTGGCAGTAGGTGCGCGTGATGAAGGTGGCTCGTGCGTCGCTGTCGAGTTGACCGACAGGGACTTGGCCAGGGCGCATGGTGACTTCGGACATGGTGAATTCTCCGGTAGGGGACCGCCAGATCCTACCCCGAAGGATGGGCGAGGGGGAGCGTACTGGGCGAGTCCGGAGCCCAATTCGTCGATGCTCACAGCCTGTCGGACCGAAATCTGGAGGTCTCGAGGACGCTACGACTCTTCCGTCTCTCGCGTGCAAATTCGAGGATGTGCCGAGATCCTCTAAGGCGGCATGACAATCAGGATGTCGGTGGCTCCCTTTGACACGGTCTGCACCACGCGAGGGCGATGCGCCGTGCAGACCTCAATCTCGAACGTGTCCGGAACGTGTGTGCTCGTTGTAGCGAGTTGAAACGATCCGTCGGACGCTGCTCTCGGTAGATTTCGAAAGTTCGTCAAGTGGATCTGCTCTCCATCTTGTCGATAGAAAAGTTTGATCCTCACAGGCTTCTTGATTGGCCGTTTGGTTTCATCCAACACCCGGCCGCTGCCTACGACGAATACCTCATGCTCGGGTCTAATGACGATGTCATCCACGTCGATCTCGCGACGGTTCTCGCCCTCTACCAGCAACTTGCGCACCCAGTCGGTAGCTGGCGCCCACTTTGAGAAGACGAGGCCGATCGTCTCGTTCGCAGGCCTCTTCAGCGAAACGCGAAAGTCACCGCGGTGGTTTGTCATTGCGCGTGTGGACGGAAGAAACCCTCGATGGAAGCTCGAGTTCGTCGCAGTGACACTAAACTCACATTCGCAAAGTGGCCGCCCATCTGGACCACGCAGCCTCCCGGTGATCGTTGGAATCGGCAAACCTCTTTTGACTCGGACCGTGATGGTGGGTTGATGTTCGCTAGGGCCCTCCACTTGTTGATGTCCCCTGAAATAGGATTCTTCTTCGACTTGAATTCTGAGGATTTTTGCTAACGGAACATCGTAGAAACGCCCTTCTCCGTTCTTGGCGGGATAGATTCGATCCCTTGATAGTTCAACGAAAGTTCCACATTCCCTGTCGAACCAGTTTAGGTATACGTCTTGTTGTCCTTCCCCTAGCGTCGATCCATTGGCGTCGCAAATTTCGAATATGACGAGCCCTCTTACGCGCTCGTTCCGCGCGTGAGATGCTCGAACGTGCGAATCAAGACTTAGCGTTGGAAACGAGTCTTTGGATGGTGATGCAACATCTCCTTTGAGGAATGGCCTTGGAGCCTCATGAAGCGGGTTTAGCGTTGTAGCCTGGCCATCGCTCCTTGGCATGCAAGAGTCTTCTTGGGGCCATCCGATCCCAATCGCGAACAAGACAGCGATCATCGTAAGTACAATTAGTGTGCGCGTGCTTCTCACCCTATGAGATCCACGCTTGAAATAAGTCAACGACGATCCAACGGCCGATCTTCTGTTCATGCAGCAGGTAGCAACCATGGCCTGATTCCATGCTTGACTGGATCCCGGCTTGTACGAGCGCTTGATGTCCGTCGCTGCTAATTCCAGGCGCAGACAATTCGACAATGCCAAATGCCCCGCTGAATTGTTCAAGCAGTTTGTCGTACCCATTGTTTCCGTGCTTCTCAAACCACGCGTGGATCTCATCGGTGTTCATCGTAGCGACCGCTCGAATTGAACCTGCGAGGTTCGACAATTCTAGAGGTTTCGAATTGGCAGCCCAGTAGGCGTTCCACGTATCAAGTCGCAGGCGTTCAAGATGTGGAACAAGGACCTTGTTGAGGGTCTCTGCGCCATCCCTTCTGACGGTCGTGACGCCGTCTTCGGTCTTGCTGACGATGAGATCTCTTGTCGTTGTCTCGAGCACGACCTTCCACTTGTTCGACGTGCTGTCGTGTGCATAGGGGACGAGCACGGAGAGTGCCTTCGCCTGAATCTGGACAGTGTCGGCCGCGCGGTCGATCTCCAAGTCGTCGCGCTTGGCTTCGCTGCATCCGAGTGCAAGGGCGGCGAGAAATATCACAGGAAAATGGAGGCAAAGCGTTCCCATGCTGGACTGAACGGCTTCAGGAGGCATAGGTTCAGAAGTGCGACCTGAGTCGGTTGGGATCGAGCATCCCTGGGCGGCTGTTATCTTGTGGAGGTCGATGCGTCGGGAGTAGATCGTTCATGAATCGTCTTTCGTTGGCCTTAACGGTCGCCATGCTCCTTTGTGCAACGAGTGCGTTTGCGAAGGAGTCCGAGGATCCTACGCAGGACGTGGCCACGTTAATCGAAACCCTCAACGCCCAAGGCGCCCCTGAAGCGGGTGAGGCTGCCGCCAAGCAGCTTGCCAAACTCGGAGCCACCGCGCTCCCTGCGCTTCGACTTGAAATGATGGGATCAAGTGCCTATCGTCGAGCTGCGGTCGCGAAGGTGGTGGGTCAGATGGACGCGAGTGTTGAAGGTGCGGAAAAGATCCTCATCGAGGCGTTGGACGATGACTGGGCTGGTGTGGTTGACGCAGCGATCGAGGGGCTGATCAGGTTTGGTACGCCCACCTCCATGAGCCGAGTCGCGAGTGCATTGACGAGGATTACAGATGAGAAGCGTATCTCACGAATCTATAGCGCTTATGCAACGTCAGGCGTGGCGGGCCATCGCGCGCTAAGTAGCCTTGTGCTTCGCGATCACGATCGACGAGCGGACATCAAGGAAGCGATGACGGCTGCGGGGGCCAATGCACACGCGGCTTGGACCGCATTGTCGCAAGATCCCCGTTGGCGAATGCGCGTGTGGGCCGTTCATGCCAGCCCAAAGATAAAGACGATGCCCTCGACGTGGATTTCGGCTTTGCACGAGGCCACGCGCGACGAGAGCAGCGCCGTTCGTTGTGCAGCGTCACGTCGGTTGTCCCATACGAGGCACCGAACTCGCGACAAAGGCTACGAGCCTACGGATCCGCGCGTTGTGCCCATTCTGCTGTCCATGTTGAATGACTCGAATCACCTTGTTGCGCGTTGTGAAGGTGCCTATGGGCTGGGGCAGATCGGCCCGCTCGACAATGACACAGTGCAGGCGCTGATTCAAGCGATCTCAATTGGAGATCCGCAGCTCGTTCGTAACGCGGCGTGTGCCCTGGAGAACGCTCCTAGTCTCGATTCGGTGCAAGCGGCTTTGGTTCCGATTCTCGATCAGAAAGAGTCCGAGGCTGAGCAGGGATCGGCCGCCGCAGCCACACTTGTTCATCACGGATACGTGGGCTCAGGCGTGATACCGTTCATGCTCCGATTTGTTGGGAACAAGCTTTGGTTTCGAAGGCCCTTCAAAGTCTTCATGAACGAACACCGAGAACTTGGCATAGGTGGTGGGCGACGTAGGTTCGGCATCGGGTCCGTTGCTTGGATCAGCGTATCACGCAAGGCCTTCAAGCGCGTCATGCAGAGATGCCCAGACTTGCTCGAGTCGCGTGCGCGAACTGGGGAGGATTATCACCGTTATCAGTTCCTGTATGCACTTGCGGCGCTTGGCAAGCCGGCCCTCGAACCCCTTGCACGACTCTTGACGCATGAGGATTCGACGATGCGTTTGTGCACCGCGTGTTGTTTGGCGAGTTTAGGTGGCGATGGAGTTGCTGCAGTTCCGGTGCTTTTGCCTCAAGCTCTTCTCGAGACGCCAGTTGTCGACGATGATGTCGTCTACTTGGAGGAGTCGATCAAGGGTGTCGAGTGGATCCTCGAAAGCCGCGAAGCACTCGTGTCCATCGGCAAACCCGCCCTCAAGGCGGTAGAGGCCGCGGCCGCCAAGAGTGCGGTCAATGCAGAGCGGTTGAAAGACGTGTTAGATCGTTTGCGAAAAAAGTAGCGACGGCGTTAGCTAGCGTCACTTCTTTGGCTTGGCGCGGTAGGGGGGTAACTGAAGCTGGGGAACTACTTGCCCTGCGTGGATGCCACGCGCAAGTGTTGTCAGGGTCCCATCGAGGCCTCGATACACAATGTCGTACTGCCCAGGAAGTACCTCCACGCGCAGTTTCGTTTCAAAGCGCTCAGCTACGAACCGGGGCCCTTTGCGCCGAGGCAGGAAGAATAGATACTCGCCCTCTTTGCATGCACGATCTAGCCTGACTGAGATCGGCGTCGATGGAGCGAAGGAGAGGCGAACGGTGTCCCCTGTGCGTACACCGAGTTTGTAAGCGGCAATGTTCTTGCTGGTAGAAACCACGTCATAGCGGTGGCTCTTAGGCAGGATGCACTCCATCCAAGAAAGTCCCTCAGTGACGTTTAGCTCTTTGCCGTAGGTATCAGTTGAATTTGAATCCCAGATGTTCGTTTGGGTGTCGGCCATCTCATCTACTTCTTGGATCTTGAGCATCCCCAGCGCGCCAATGTCAAAGTGAACGGCCTCGTTAGGCTGTGCAGTTTTCTCGGCGAGGCGAGTCCATGAATTGCCGAGAGCTACCACGACGACTCGGTGCGGAACGCGCGACAACCCCTCGAGTAGAAAAGTTAGGTCAGGCAGTACGTCGGCATAGGCGATGGGGCTGTCTCCTTGCAGAGGAGTAGCTTGTACTCCCAGTTTGGTTGGCGTACCCGACACCGATATTCGGCCCCGGATTGTTGCGCCCTTCGACAATTTCACTTCGATGTCGGAGTCCCCTGCGCGTACGTCGAGAGGGGCCGGCGAAACGAGGTGGAGGAGTTCAAGTGACTCCTTATCGGGTGTGAGCTCGATCTCACGATCCGCTGGTATCTGATCCGAACGGAAAGCGCCTGTCTCTTCATCCACGCGTATCGCTACCGAGCGGGCCATCGTGTTTGGCTCGTCCCGAGCCACTCGCCACCGAGCCGTAAGGGTGAGTGAATGCGGTTTTGGTAGGGAGTCTGGAAAGACCACGTTTCCGGAAATGGTACCGGCTCGTATTGGAACGATCGGTTCATAGTAAGAACGATGGTCGTACCTGACTGTGACGGGCACATATCCGTTAGGGAGATTGACTTCGAGGGTAGAGCTGCTGTAAAAATGCTTCTCGAAGAGGGGGACAGGGAACGATCCATCTTCGTCTCGCGCGATCTCTTTCGATATTGTTACGTCGGGGACGTTCTCGCCACGCCAGTGCCTAGTCTTGAATAAGATGCGCACCCCAGAGAACAAGCGCCCGTTGGGATCAAGGAAAACAAGTTGGCGCGGCCCTGCGGGCTCCAACATGATTTCTATTGGCTTACGTAGATCGTCTGCGGAAATCGACAATGTCTTTGGCTTGAATAGCGCCGTTTCAAAGCTCGAACGTGCGTGACTCACCTTAACGAAATACGGGGGCTCCTCATATCTAACGAGTTTGACCGAATCGCCATCGCTCCTTGTACTGCACATCAGGTACCTGGCGTTCTTAGAATGACTCACGGTCAGGTTAAACGTGCTGAGGTCTCGCCCTATGGTTGTGCCCACGCGAATATCCACAGTGCGGGTTGTTGCCGGAGTCACGAGCCTGATCGCACCGTCTGCGAGTCCGCCAACTCGTTTCAAGATGTGCGTCGCGTCCAACGTTTCGTGAAGAAACTGCAGTGGTTCAGGAAGTCGCGTTTGGATGGTGACTAGCCCAGAGCCATCCGTCATGCCTTGGTCATCCTCGTTCCACCCGTCCACGGGAACGTGATCAACTCCTTTCGTACGTACTCGAATGTCTGCGCTTGGACTGGGTTTGCCATCGGGACCTAGAACCAATGCTTCGATGACGCGAACGGGTGGACGCACTGCGATATCTGTACCACGTCTTGGCTCACCTGGGCGAAGCGCCTCTACGGATACGTTCGAGCCCGACATGGCGTACTCCCAGCGAGCTGAGATTCGACAATCCGTAGGGGGCAACCCCGCGAGTTCGTAGGCGCCCTGCACGTCGGACGTTGATGCCTCTACTTCTCTGTATGCCCAATTGTCGGGGTACGTTACCTGTTCGTTGGCGAGAGCAACTCGCACTCCTGTTGCGGCGCGACCATCTGTTGTCGTGACCTTGCCTGCAACGGAAGCACAACGTAGTACGCGAAGAAGAACGACACCATCGTTGTCGGCGGATTCGTACTGGCATGCATGCCCTTCTACATAGGCAGCGATCTGGACGCCCTTCACCATCGGTGGGATACAGCCCAGCGAAAACGAGCCGTCATGCGCGAACGAAGGCGCAGGGGTCGCGATTAGATTGTCCACAGAATCATCCAGATTAAAGGGGAGTCCTTCTGTGAGCCACTCGGGGATACGAAGGCGTATCTCTGCGTTCGTTATGCCTTCTCCGTTCTCGTCGACAACGCGTCCACGCAAGGTCCGCCCACGAGTCATTTCGTAGGTCTTGTTGACTACGCGTGTCGTGTCCTTGGGTACGGCAATTAAGAACGGCGCACTCGCCGCTCCCTTGTCGGCCAAATAGTCAGACCGCGTGGTGCCCGATGGCATGTAGTTGGGATGCCATACCACACTGCGCCATGTGCCGGGCGTTAGTTTGTCAAAGTGAAAGGAACCATCTTCAGCGCTTGAGAGATGCGCTACGATATTGTCGGCGCCGAAATGCGACATAGGGCTATCGGAATGCGGCATCAGCGAGATGTCCGCGCCTGCGACAGGCTTCTTGGTGGACGCATCTATAACTTTGCCTACCAAACGCACAAAGTCCTTCGAAGTCTCCGCGCGTTTGCTTGAGCGTAGGCCCACGGAGGGCTCGGCGCCCTCTTTCAAGTTCGAGTCGCCCTTCGACAGAAGATTCGAGTTGACGGACGGCTTGGCGCTGCTCGTGCGACTGTCGGTGGTTGGACTCGCGTCGTTCGAATCGACGTTTGAGCGAATCAAGACACCGAGGAGTATCAGCGCACTGGCCGTACCCAGTCCAAGTGCAAGTCTCCTGCGATTCATGCAGTCATCGTATCAGTGCGTGAAACGAGGAGGACTATTTGGCCTTCGCCCTCGTGTTCTTGAGCCTTCTTGCCACTTCTTCGATTCGTTTCGACAATCGATCCGTCATGCCATCCCACTCCTTCAAGGCTTCGATGGCCGTGGCGTGGGAAGAGTCTGCGACCCACGGCAGAGCTTGGACAATCCGATTCACGAAGTGCTCATTAGTTGCATTCGCGGCGTACTTCAGCAACTCATCGGCCACGCGCTTCTTCTGGGCATCGCTTAGGCCACGTTGAAATCCACGAAGCACGGTCTGGGCACTCGACTTGCCCTCGGCCAAGCGCCAGAGCATCACGTCGATGACTGCATCGGACTTGGGATCGAGCCTGGGTGTAATGAAGTGAAAGTAGTAGGCCGAGTCGTAGCTGCTTGCCGGCACGGAACGCACGATCTCGATCAGCCGCTTCTCGACTCGGGGGTCAAACGATTTGGCTCTTTGCGAGAGGCCTCGGATAACGAACGCTTTCCGAATGTGTTTGTCGTCGCGCAACAGATGCAAGATCGCGTCGGCGACCTCTCCTTGGATCTCACCACCTGCTGCCATGACTAGGAACTGAGCCGTGGTTTCGGGGTTGCTTGGATTCTCGGAATGGGCTTCCTGGATCCATATGGAGACGTCGCTGGGATCCACTTTGACGGCTACCAGGGCCTCGCGTGCTGCCCGCCGAATCGTGTAATCTTTGCTGCTGGCATGGGGAAGAATCGCGATGCGCATCGCATCGGCATCGAGCTTGACACCACGAGACCAACGCAGAGCAAATAGCGACGCGAGTAGACGAGTCTCGTCGTTGCCCCGCAGCGACGCGTTAATTTCCTCAATGGCCTTGGCTCGTGCATCTAGGTCCTTCAGTGAACGCATGGTGCTTGTCCACGTACGCGACAGCTTCGTGGCTGCATCACGCCGCAGCTTGCGAGCCTCATCCTTGTTGGGCGTTTCGTGGATTTCGGTTGGCGCACGGACTTTGCGCCCCTCCGCATGCTTCGCCATGTGTTCCTCGAACAGCTTCCGGGCCGCAATCTCTTCGGGAAGCTCTGGGAACGGACTTGTAGAGGTCGGAAAAGAACTCGCGCCCGTGCTGGTCAATCGCATTCTGGAGTCAGCCGGAAGATTGTAGTCGCCTCCCAAGTTGGGATCTTTCTCCACGTTATGGACGCCTTTTCGAAGTTCCTTCGATGCGATGCGGTCGTTTTTCCAAAAACAGTTGCCTCGAATGGCTCCGCGTCCCAAGGAGATTCGATCGCTTCCTTGGCCGCCGATAGTCGACCAGCGGATCCCTACCGGGTTTCCTACAAAGATGTTTTTGAGCACGTTCGGATTGGATCCGCCCAGGATCTCAATGCCCGCGCGCTTGTTGTCAGCGAACGTGTTGCTCAATATCAAATCACTGCAACGTGCCCAGCACCCCATAGCACCCATGCCGGTGCCAGCCAGCAGATTGCCTTCAACACGCGCGCGTGTTCGTCCTGATGCGTAGATGGCGCTGCGGACGTTGTTCACGATGCGATTGCCGATGATCTTTGGCGAGGCGTCGTCGTACCTGATGCCATGCCATCCTGAGCCGCTTATGCGCGAGCCTGCAATGACCACTTCGTTGCAGCCGGTACCAATCGTGACGCAGCGATGGTGCCCATAACGAATGTCGCAGGCTTCGATGTGTACTTTAGGCATGCCAGCACCATAGGGTCCAATTGCGATGCCCGTCCGCTTCACCGACGAGACTAGGGAGTTCTTCATCTGAACATCGGCGTCGCCCACGATCACTACACCGCACGATGGTGCCTCAACGAATGCGCACGCAGTGACGATTACCTTCGATCCATCGATCGTAAGGATGGTGCCGCCGGCCTTCGCCGTGCTTTGATTCGATAGGCGTAGTCCCTCGAGCGACACCCTGTGCGGTCCAATGATGTGCATGGTGGAGTGCGCCATAGGAGACTTGGAATTACCTGTATCGAGGGATTTCGTCTTCTTTGTGGAGACAAGCGTCGTCTTCCACCCCGTACCTACGAACGAAACGGACTTCTTGATGACAAGGGGACCCTCGAAGGAGCCTTCGGCAATTTTGATCGTGGCGCCATCGCGCGCCGCGTCAATGGCCGCTTGTATCGAAGTGTGATCGGCTCCGGAGGCTCCCACGGTAAGAACCTGTTTGGCACCCGGAGTGTCGTTCTTGTCTTTCGCTTCGGCAGGGCGAACCGCCGTGTGCAACGTAGCTAGGAGCAGCAAGGCCGCTCCCCATAGACATTGACGCATCGCGCGGCGTTGAAGATCACTATCCCCGATGGCGCGTATACACCACGATGCGGTGGGTTGAGGCGCGATTTGGGTGCAAGACATGAGCATCTCCTCGTCTCCATAGAGTAGCTCCCTAGTGTTCTCTCCGTCAACCCTGGGTGTTCGGACACCCATTGCGTAATGGCATGAGTACACATTCCTGCGTGGAAAGGGTCCAATCGCGGACCGAACGAGAGCGCAATCAACTCATGATAGCTGACAACGGAACACACGCTCTAGCACGCGCGTCGTACTTCCCGTCCCGCAATGCGAAGCGGGGAGGACGTACGTGATGCCATGTTTCTTCGATTCACTACCCGCGAACTCCATGAGTACTCGCACGCTCCCTTAGGGCTCTTCTACGCAGCATCCCGTGTTCGCCGTGCTGCCGACGTGGCACTTCATGAAAATCTCTGGTACGACGATGTGGTGGGGTGGTTTAGCGACCATTTGTACTCTCCCGAATGGTGGGAATTCGACGTGCCTGGATCGGGCTATCTGGAAGACCGCGTGATCTTCTGGTTCCGAGACTCCGCGCACATTCACATTCAGATGATGCGACACATGATGTGTTGGCTCGCGCACTTTGGCGTAGACGCGCGGGTGGTACGGTCGCCCAAGCCTGGACGTGTTGTGTATGAGGATTGCTATCAAGTGGCAGCGATTCCCTATCGAGATAGCGCGACGTAGCCTGGAGAACAAAGGCCGCCATTAATTGGGCTCTCCCGCCGGCGATCGTGCGTGCCCCGCGGCCACGCGGAGGCGGCCGATTTGTGGCCCGATTCCCCTTCCGCTCACCGCCTCTTGACGGTACACAAACGTCATCTTGACGTAGGTTTTAATTGCGTCACGCACGTATGAGCTAGGAGGGTCCCGAGCATGAGCGCCGGCGTCCTGAAATCGCCTAACGATCGACCCGGCGGCATGCCCGTTGGGGTTCGCATTCTTTTGCTGCTGCTATTGCTCTGCCTGTTCCTGCTTGGCATCAAGCTCATGGGCGGGGCGTTTAACTCGCTGGGGAAGGAACAGGCCAACGCTCTCTTCAAGGGCATTTCGAATCCCTTCGCCGGCTTGGCGGTGGGCATCTTGGCGACCGTGCTTGTTCAGTCGAGCTCGGTGACCACGGCTACAACCGTTGCGTTAGTAGGGTCAAACGACATCACCATCGCTCACGCAGTACCCATGATCATGGGTGCCAACATTGGAACGTCCGTCACCAATACACTCGTTTCGCTTGGGCATATCACGCGCAAGGAAGAGTTTCGGCGTGCCTTCGCGGGCGCGACCATGCACGATTTTTTCAATCTCATTGCGCTTGCGGTTCTCTTGCCCATCGAGATTGCAACGGGCGTGCTCGAGAAGTCGGCCCGCTGGCTAACGACCATTCTTGCAACGGACTCTGGCTCGGTGGGGTCATTCAAGAGCCCCATCAAGGTGTTCTTTGGCTCGATGTCAAAGGCGATTCAGAATTTTGTGACCGACGTCGTAGGGTTGTCCGGATGGTGGGCGGCATCTGTGCTGCTGATCATCGCCCTCATCTTGATTATCGTGGCGCTTATCTACATCACACGCAACATGCGACGCATGATGGCTGCCAAGGTCGAGAAGGCGCTCAATGAAGTATTGGGGAGGCGCGGTATTCTCGCGATCTTCATAGGCATGGTCATGACTGTGGCCGTGCAGTCGTCGAGCATTACTACATCACTGTTGGTGCCCATGATTGGCGCGGGCGTGTTGTCGCTTGAGGCTGCCTTCCCTGTAACGCTGGGTGCGAACCTCGGTACCACCGTAACGGGCCTCTTGGCCGCGTTGGCAGCGGGGCCTGCGGGCCTCACGATTGCGCTCGTACATACGCTCTTCAATCTCGCGGGCATTGCATTGCTGTATCCTATTCCTGCGATTCGTCGTATTCCCCTTCACTGTGCGCGGGGGCTTGCGAATCTCGCAGTCAAGAACCGGGCATGGGTGCTCGTGTACGTTATTGGCGTATTCGTAGTCATGCCCTTGCTGGGCATCTTGCTCTTTAAGTAGGCGTACCTCTCTATGAAGATCTTGCGAACCGAATCGATCAACGAAAGGCTAATCCATGTTTAAGTGGCTAAAGCGAGTAGATCCTGAAGCGTCCGGCTTGGGCGAGATGAGTCGCAAATTTGGGCGCATGATTGACGATGGTCGGCACGTGTTTGACACCGCGACCAGCGCATTTCTTGAGGGGGCCGACGCGGCCGTCGTGAAGGACGATCTCGTCAAGACCGACATGGGCATCAACGCCCTCGAACGGGAGATCCGTCGCGAGATCGTGGTGCATGCCACGGTTCATGGCGCCTCCGAAGTCCCCGTGTGTCTTGTGCTCATGAGTCTTACCAAGGATGCCGAACGCATTGGGGACTACGCCAAGAACATTCATGACCTCGCCATGGCGCGGCCCAAGAAAGCCGGCACGCCCTTCTTTGATCATCTGCTCGAGCTCAAGAATAGCATTTCCCGAATGCTGGCCGACACGCGCGAGATCTACGACGCACAAGATGCCAAGCGCGCCACCGCACTCATCGACAAGGCCGAGATTCTCAAAGACGAATGCGACGATAAAATCGAAGGCATTCTCAAGAAAGAAGGCACCCGAAACGTCGAACCCGCCGATGTCGCGGCCACGGTGCTTTGCTATCGCTACTTCAAGCGAGTCATCTCCCACGCACGCAACATCGTGACGTCTCTCGTCGTGTCCGTTGATCAGCTCGACTATTTCGATGAGGCCAAGGAGACGCGTGGGGAGAAGTAGGCGGGCGGCGCTTACTTTTTCGTGAGTTCGATCGGCTCGCTATCGGCCTTCACATCCTCCACCTGCGCAAGCGTCGCTCCATCTCGATAGGCAGTGACCTTCCAGGGTCCAGGTGGAACGCCTTCGATCAGAAACGAGTTGTCTTCCTTCACGGTGGCATTTAGAAACAGGCCACGTTGGATCGCCCTGACCAGTACGCGGTCGCTTTCCACGCCAACTATGCGACCGCGAATGGTGCCGCCCTGTGTTGGACGTAGATCGAAGGGGCCCGAGCTGGGCAAGATGTCTTCAAGCATTGCGTAGCGTCCCTTGGGTCCGGTGGCCCATAGGGTGCCTTTGAGCTCAGGCGCACCACGAATCTGAAAGTGCCCGTCCTTCCCTAGCGTTGCAATGCCACACTGCCGAGAGCCTTCGAAGTACAGAAGCCTCCAGCCAGTAATGTCGTCAAGATGCAGCGTACCTGACACCGTTTTGGCGCGGTGAAGAATGATGCGAACATCTTTGGTGGGTGCTGGGATCTTGACTTGGCCGGGATTTGCCCACAGTGGATGATCCATGAGTCCTGCGACAGACACGCGGCACAGGCCTTCTTCGACCGGCCCTACTCGGAAGCGTCCGGATTGTGGATCGCTCTTAGCGGTGAGGCGGAGTCCGAAAGGGTGAGGTTCAACCATGCCGTCAACGCGGACGAGCATGTCTCCAAGCGGCTTGTTGTCATTTGACACGACGGTGCCTTCAATCCAGGCAGGGGGAGGCAGAGCGATCTTGAACGTTCCGTCCCCGTAGGGGATCTCTCTGAGTTCTTGTGACGGAAGTTCGACGCCGGTTCCTCTCGTGTCAGCACGCACATTCACAATCGCATCCTTTGGAATGCCTTGCGCCTCAAACGTACCGTCCTTGCTGGTGATGCCCTGACGCTTCCATCGTTCTCGCCAGTTGTGGTTGCTGACGGAGACATTGACCGCGGGGACAGGCACACCATCTGAATCGACAACACTTACGACGAAGCGAGCACCTTCCTCTAGAACGACTCGAACGTTGTCCTGATTGGCAGGCACCACGATGGGATCGGGTCGCAACCACGGCGCGGGCGGCCGCGTACGTACCTTCACGGGGCCTTTGCCCAGTCCTCTTAGAGAGAAGCGGCCTTCCTCGTCAGACACTCCCCCGTACCCGCCGCCGCCAATCGAGACGCCCTTGATAGGAGCGCCGCTTGGCGACACGACAATGCCGTGAATCGTGCGGGCAGCCTTGAGCCGAACGATGATCTCGGATTGGCGGATATCTATGTTGGCGATGTGAGCGGACTGTAGGTTCATGGGATTGCCATCTGCATCTTTGATACCGGAGATCTTCAGGTCGGTGTGGCTCTTGAGGCTGCGGGTGTTGAGTAGAAACACTCCATTTGCGACAGTGTTCATGGAACCCGATTTTCTCCCCTGGGTACCAGTCATCGCTGTGAGTGTGCACTTGGGTATAGGCTCCCCGTCGGGATCGAGGATTCGGATCGTGATCTGGCTCTTCTTCGGATCATCGAGGTGCAATTCAAGATCCGACTCGCCGGCTTCAAACGTCTCCTTCGTTTGGCGACCTCGCGAGTGAATGCGATACGTTCCACTCTTCCAATGCCGAATCTCAAATTGTCCATTTGCTTCGGTCTTGAACAAGACGCGATCACCAAAACTCGAAGAACCCGGCGGCTTGGCATTGCAATGGGTATTGCTCAGAGGCTTGCCCGCGTCGGTTAGAAGAACGCCCGAGCTGGTGAGCGGCGCAGGCACTTCCAGCACGATTGAAGACCTTCGCTCTCCCGGAGCAAGCGACAGCGTTGTGGGCGAACCTAGGAGCTGTCGAGATGACGGTCCCGCCTGGATCTGAACTGTGCCGGGTAGTAGATCTTCGAAGAAGAATGAGCCGCCAGGTCCCGTTTGCCAGCGCTTGCGCGGCTTGAGTAGGTGGACACCGATGCCGCTTACCGCGTTGCCGTCAGTGTCTACTACTTTGCCTTCGATCGATGCCGTCTCAATCAACCTGAGTGTAATCGGTGATGGTGGAGTCTTGCCGCTGATCGAAACTCCCGTAACAGGCATCGCCGTGGACTTGCCCTTAGATGCACTAAATGTGACGGATGTACCCGGCACCAGGGAGGTCAGCCGAAACTGGCCATTCGAGTCGCTCCGAGTTGTTTCGGTGGGGAACATAGCCGTCGATGAGATGATGGCGTCTCTCGTAGGTGCGGCGGTCACTTCTGCGCCGCCTACGGGACGGTCCTTGTTGTCTATGACCAGCCCCGTGAGAGCTACGCCTGGGACCATGACGAATTCAGCGTGCGCGGTGGGCTTGCCCTTGGGAATCTGAACCAGAACATCGGCTGCGTGTAATTTTTCAATGACGCCACTTTTCTGCTTTGGCGTGTAGTACCCAGGGGCTTGGATCGAAATCTGAACATATTGCCCTTGCGAGAATGGCCCGATGCGAAACGCGCCTTCATCGTCGGTGACGGTGCTGCGATGATGCTCAACCTCTGTGACTGTGGCGCCAGCGATTGGCTTGCCGAGTTTCGTACGGACATGCCCCAGGAGCATTGCGCCACGAGTCATCGTCATATTGACTGTGGCAGTTTTTCCCCGCGGAAGTGGGTGTTTGGTTGGGCCAAAGACGCCATCAATGTAGTCATCCATGTGGAACGCGACTTGTTCGAGCATGCCGCTTGGTATGGCATCCATGGCGTAGCGGCCATCGGCGCCCGACTGAGCCATCGCATAGACGTAGCTTCCTTCCGTGGGCCGGATCATTGCCGCAATGCGCACTCCTTCTATCGGGTTCTTAGCCTCGTCGACCACAGTGCCAAGAATGCGAGTGCCGCCTGAATCAAAGAGCTTCAATTCGATTTCATCGTCGCTGGGAGTCTCTACGGAGAAGTGCCGCAGGATGCGACCCCTGGCATGAACCGAGATGGACAAGCCACCCGAGGGCACTGCAGGGATCTCGAAGCGCCCATCGCTCGGACTCGTCTGTCCCGCGCTTCGGTATCCGTTGCGATATGCCCCTCCGCCACTACCTGCGGCCTTGCTCATAGACATGCTCGCCAAGTACTCGGCCGCCACACCCTTGCCATATTGATCGATTACTCGGCCACGAAGCGTTGTGCCCTCACCCACTACCAACACGATGGGGTGCGCCTTCGCCCGCGTTGCATAGACTTGACGCGCACTTCCAACAAGAGGCGGATCGGGTAAAGCCTCTACTCGAATGAGCCCGTACCCTTCGTAAGTCGGGATCTCGAAGTGACCCTCGGCATTGGATCGTCGCTTGGCGCTTGGTTTCTGCTCGCGCCACGGCCGAAGCCACGTGGATCGAATGATGTAGGCGATTGCTTCGGAGTGGGTCTTCACTTTCGTAATGTGAATAAGAACGTCCGGAACAGGTTGTCCTTGTGAGTCAACCACTTGCCCCGAAAAGGTATACGCATCGCCATCGGACTCGTCTGGCTGCCTCCCCTCGGTCTTGCCGACATCAAGCGTGGGGGGCTCGACGTTGTCGGTCGATTCTGAGGTAGTCGTCACGTCTTTCGAGACCGAGTCAGAGGACGACAGCATGAACCACATTGCGAGTGCAGCCATCGCAAGCACGGCGATTAGGGACAGGGCCTTCATGGGTCTTGTTCTCCCCGGCTGGTCACCGTTGTTACCGTCAATACCCTATCAAATTGCATCTTCGTGCTCTAGCGGCAACTTGTAGAAGGACAAACTCCCATCGAGGCATCGGGGCGCTCTCGTTTGTGACGTTGGATTTACTTGATACCGGCATGCTCGTAAGTCGTAGATTTCTGGGAGGACTCTCATGCATCTTCGAACTATTGCACTGGTCTTGTTGGTCCTCTTGGCCAACACGACTACCAAATCTATGTAGAGTTTTGGTCCTCCGGCCCGATCTAATCAGACTCGGGTCTAGCCCGCTTGGCGTCAACGGCAGCCCCGCTTCGCCGAACGACCTTACTTCTTGATGAGTTCGATCGGTTCGCTATCGGCCTTCACATCTTCCACCTGTGCAACCGTAGCGCCATCTCGATAAGCTGTGACCTTCCATAGTCCAGGTGGAACGCCCTCGATGAGAAACGTGTAGTCTTCCTTCACGGTGGCATTCAGAAACAGGCCACGTTGGATCGCCCTGACAAACATGCGATCCCTTTTGATGCCGACGTCCCTTTTGATGCCGACAATGCGACCGCGAATCCTGCCGCCCTGCTTGGGTCGCAGATCGAAGGGACCTGAACTTGGCAAGATGCCTTCGAGTCTTGCGTAGCGTCCCTTGGGTCCGGTAGCCCATAGGGTGCCTTTGAGCTCAGGCACACTACGTACTTGGAACTTTCCGCTTTTCTCTAGCGTTACGAAGCCATCTCGACGAATGCCTGTGTAGTACTGCAGCGACCAGGCACTGGTATCGTCGACATGCAATGTGCCTGCCACCGTAGTGGCGCGGTGTAGGACGATGCGTACATCTTTGGTGGGTGCTGCGATCTTCACTTCGCCGGCACGTGCCCACTGTTCTTGAGTCCCGAATCTGGCAATCGATACGTTGCAGACGCCCTTCGACAAGGGACCCAATCGGAAGCGGCCTGTTGTCGCATCGCTCTTTGCAAGTAGGCTGAGCTCAAAGACGTGAGGTTCAACCATGCCGACGGCTCGGACATATTGCCCGCCAAGCGGCTCGTTGTCGACTGAAACGACAACGCCTTCAATCCAAACAGGGGGTGGCAGAACAGCTTTGAATGTTCCGTCTCCGTAGGGGACCGCTCCGAATTCTTGTGCCGGAAGTTCGGCGCCCGATTCGATCGTCTCAACGCGCACGTTGAGGATCGCATCTCTTCGAATGCCTTGTGCTACGAATGTGCCGTCCTTGTTGGTGACACCTTTACGATTCCATTCATCTTGCTCTTTGTGCTTGCTGACTACGACTCTCACTGAGGAGACTGGATTGCCTTCGGGATCGGTAACGCTTACGTGGAAGGGCGCGCCTTTCTCTAGGACGACTCGAACGATGTCCTGATCGGTAGGTACCGCAATCAGATCAGGTGGCATCCACGGCGCCGGTGGAGTCACACCCAACGACAAGGGCCCATTGCTCAACTTCCTCAACAAGAAGCGGCCTTCCTCGTCGGAAAGGACTTCATACCTGCGGTGCCTCTCAAATTTACCAAGTGCGCGAATCGTGACGCCCTCAATTGGAGCACCGTCAGGCGTTACCACAATGCCGCGAAGGGAGCGGGCAGCTTTGAGTCGAACAATTATCTCTGGTTGTTTGATGTCAATGTCGGCGAGGCGCACGTCATGTAGATCCAGGAGATTGCCTTTGGCGTCTTTGGAATCTTCCACCGACAGATCGGTATGGCTCTTGAGCCCCTGAGTGCTAAGCAGAAACACTCCCTTTTCAACCGTATCAATCGAACCCGATTTGTGTGACTGCGTCCCCGTCATCACAGTGAGAGAACATTTGGGAACTGGTTGCCCGTTGGGGTCAACGATTCGAATCGTGATCTGCCCCTCATTTGGATCCTCTAGGTACATTTCAAGATCCGAGGCTCCAGCCTCAAAAGTCTCCTTCGTTTGTCGATCGTCGGCATGGATGAGATAGGTCCCTTTCTTCCAATGGCGTAACTCAAAGCGCCCCTCGGAATTGGTCCAGAACTCAATGCTGTCGCCGTTCTTCGCAAACTCGGACGGCTTGGCTCGACCCCAGGTGCTTGTCAAGGGCTCGCCAACTCGTGAAAAAAGGATGCCTGAACTGAATCGTGGCGCAGGTACTTGCAACACGATAGATGACGTTCGTTGTCCCGGTGAGAGCGATACGGAAGTGGGCGAACCCAGAAGCCTTCGGGACGACGTCCCCGCTTGGATCTGAACCGTTCCGGGGAGCAAGTCTTCAAACGAGAAGTGGCCGCCGGGCCCCGTTTTCAAGTGCTTGCTCTTCTCGAGAAGGTAGACATTTAGGCCGCTCACCGCGTTGCCATCTGGGTCTACTACTTTGCCCTCGATGGTCGCAGTCTCAATCAGCTTGAGTGCAACTGGCGGTGGTGGAGTCTTGTCACTGATCGTGACACCCCTTTCCGTTGTCGCTCTGGCGTCACCCTTGGTTGCATAGAGCCTGACCAACTGGCCTGGCGCCAGCGAAGCAAACTGAAACTGTCCTTTTGCATCGCTTTGAAGGACTTCGGGTGGAATCGTCGCCCTCAAAGAATCCATGTAGCCGCCCCAGTGCGAAACCAGTGCACCACTTACGGGAAGACCGTTTTCGTCAACGACCATCCCCGTGAGCGAAAGGCCAGGAAGCATGATGAAATTGAGGTGCACACTGGGTCCTTCCGCAGGAATGTGTGCCACCACGCCGCCTAGTTTTGGTTCCTCAACTTTACCTTTCTTCTGCTGCGGCATGTAGTACCCAGGGGCACAGACGTACATTGGAATCTTCTGCCCATGAGAAAAAGGACCGATGCGGTACGCGCCTTCGTCGTCGGTAGCTACACTGCGGTCATGTTTTGTCTCTGTGACTGTAGCGCCGGCAATCGGCTTGCCTTCTCTCGTACGTACATGCCCGATGAGGAATGCTCCGCGAGTCAACTTCATGTTGACGGTGACCGTGTCTCCCTCAGGAAGCGGGTGTCTAGTGTGGCCATACACGCCGTCGATGAAACCGTCTTTGTGAAATGCGACGAGTTGGAGCTCTCCTCCGGGGAGGGCGTCCATTGCATAGCTGCCATCAGCGCCTGATAGAGTCATCGCAAACACGTGGCTGATCGTGCCAGGCCAAATCACGGCTGCGATACGAACACCCTCCACAGGATTCTCATCTTCGTCGACCACTGTGCCAATGACTTGAGTGCTTCCCGAGTCAAAGAGCTTGAGCACGACTTCTTCGCCAATAGGCGTGTTCACAAAGAATGTCCGCACCCTGCGGCCTTTGGCGCGTACCTGGAGAGTCAACTGACCTGAAGGGGCTGCAGGGATCTCGAATTGGCCACTCGTCGCATGGGTCTGCCCCGCGCTGCGAAAAAGGCGGTCGTAGTACTTTGGCCTCCCGCTCCCCGGAGCCCTGCTCGTTGACATGAACGCCTCATAGTCGGCGGCTACTCCTTCGCCATGCTCGTCGACGATTCGGCCTCGAACCGACGAGCCCTCACTCACAACTAACTCGATGGGCTTTGCCTTCCATCGAGTTGCATGTACTTCCTCGTAACTCCCCGTGAGCGGCGGATCAGGCAAAGCCTCTACTTGAATGCGCTCGTCCCCTTCGAGGGCTGGAATCTCGAAGCGACCTTCGGCATTTGACCTTCGCTTGGCGCTAGGTTCTCGATTGCGCCACGACCGGAGCCACGTGAATCGAATCGTGGTTTCGATCGATTCGGAAAGGGTCACAAGTTTGGTGATGTGAACAAGAACGCCCGGAACAGGCCGTCCTTGCACATCAACTACCCGCCCTGAGAACGTGTATTCACGGTCCATGGGCCGATCAGCTTGTTTCTCCTCGGTCTTGCCGACATTAAGCGTGGGGGGCTCGACGTTGTCGGTCGATTCAGAGGTAGTCGTCACGTCTTTCGAGACCGAGTCAGAGGACGACAGCATGAACCACATTGCGAGTGCAGCCATCGCAAGCACGGCGATTAGGGACAGGGCCTTCATGGGTCTTGTTCTCCCCGGCTGGTCACCGTTGTTACCGTCAATACCCTATCAAATTGCATCTACGTGCTCTAGCGGCAACTTGTAAACGCAGAATCTATCATCGAGGTAGCGAAACACGCTCGTGAGTGACGTTTGAATGACCAGCAACCCCTAAGCTTGTACGTCGCCGGATTCTGGGAGGATTCACATGCATCTTCGAACAATCGCCCTCGTTTTGTTAGCCCTCGTAACTGCCGTTCCGGCGTACGCGGGAGAAGGAAGAGACAACACCAGCGCGCCCACGGCAACCGAACTCGCGACGATGATCCTCAAGGGGAACGATGCCGAACATGCATTGGTCGTGGCGTGGCTTGAGAAGGCGGATCGTTCAGAGTTGGTGGCGGTCTTTGCGGCCCTACGAGTGCAGCGAACCGCAATGGAAGACTCCGCAGTTTATAAAGTCACTGGGCTCGAGGAGACGCCTCCTGAGAGGGCGCAGCCAACGTCTTACGGGATCCAGATTGCGACGCACATCATCGATGTGCCCCATGAAGCCGCTGCGGCGTTGCTAGGAGAGCTACGCCCCAAGGGCGAGCGTATGTGGATGACGATCAGCGCGGCCTCTTCACAGAAGTTGCTTGAGAAGATCGCATCTGATTCGAGTTCAACAATAATGGCGTCGCCGCGCACCACTGTGTATGACGGACAGCTTTGCAACGTGAGCGTTGTGAATCAGATCTCTTACGTCAAGGACTTTGAGATCGAAACGACACTTGGTGGGCAGCAGATTGCGAATCCCGTTATTGCCAATCTGAAGGAGGGGCTCACGCTCGACATGCGCCCCGTGCTCAACAAGCAGAAGGACGGTGTCACCATGAGCTTTCTTGGAAGGGACGCAACGGTTGCGCGCCCCATTCCAGTTGTAGAGATTCAGACCAAGGGCGAACCTCTCAAAGTCCAGCGACCTGAAGTCAGCATGACGCAAACCAAGATCGATGGCATCAAGGTGGCAAACGACGGCTGGGTGCTGCTCGACGGTCGCGAGTCGGTCAAGAAGAGCGATGGCTCGATGCACGCACGCGTCGTGCTAGCGCATGTTGAAGTGCTTGAGCTTGAAGGTGAGCGTGCACTTGAGCCCACGAACTTCGCAGCACCAGAGCTTGGTGAGTCCAAGCAGCCGGCGCCAACCATCAAAAAGTAACCAGCGAGCAAGTCGAAGTAGTCTATTGAGTCGAATGGCCTCGTTGGCGAATCAGGTCGATGTAGGCGCACGCAATCAGGTCTTCATCTGACACGCCTAGTTTACTCATGATGTCATTTGCGGTTGCGACGCCGTCCTTGTGCGATGTGCCCTCGGCCAACACGAACTCCAGTTCCATGAAGGTCCCCAGTTCGTCGACTTGATCCAGATGCACACGAGTCTGGTCGACCATGTACACCTCTCGGCGCTTAATGACCGATCCCATCTCACCAAGCGCCGAGGCTAGGGCAGCTCGAAGACGCATGGGCTCAGAAGAAGGCACAATTTGGTACTGAGACGCCGTAGGCGAGAGCGAATCACTGCGTTCATAGGCGATCAGCTCGCCGTGCGATGGTCCTAAGATCCGGAGCTTTAGACGTCCGGCCTGCGCGCGGAAGAACACGTCGTGCTGCTTGAGAACTTCGGCAGGTTCCGGTGCGAGCATCTTGACGCGCTCCCGAAGCCTCGCAAGGTCGTCGACGCGAGCCTTGATCTCGATGTTGGTGGGCATAGGCACCTCGTTGTTGACCGGATCGTCCGCGCGCGTGCCGTAGACTTTCCGCATGGGTTCAGCCTCGTTCTACCACCAAGCTGACTACAACATCCGCTTCATGTGGGGTCGGCATGGCGCAGCAAGGTTGGGCGCATCGTGCGACGTCGTTGTGATTGTGGATGTGATGAGCTTCACCACAAGCGTCGTTGTCGCGCTTGAGCAAGGGGCGACAGTATTCCCTTACACGTGGCGCGACGAATCAGCACGAGCCTTTGCCGAGCAGAAGGATGCGCAACTTGCAGGCTCGCGTCGCGCGGGTGGACTATCGCTTTCGCCGGTCTCTTTGACGTCTTTGGGAGCGGGTGATCGCGTGGTGCTTCCTTCGCCCAATGGTTCCACGCTGTCACTTGCTACAGGAGATACGCCGACGCTCTCAGGGTGTCTCAGGAATGCAACCGCCACCGCTCGGGCGGCCATGTCGCTGGGTACGACCATCGGAGTCGTTGCGGCAGGCGAGCGCTGGACAGAAAACGATTCGCTGCGTCCTGCGTTTGAAGATCTCGTCGGAGGCGGCGCGATTCTAGCGGTCCTTTGCGATGAACGCTCCAAGCACGTCGCATCGCCCGAGGCTCACGCAGCCATCGCCGCATTCAACGGCGCGTCGCCGAGACTTCTTTCCTCGCTTCAATCCTGCGTAGGTGGCCGTGAACTAACCGAGATGGGTTTCAAGAAGGACATTGATTTGATCGCGGCACATGACGTGACGCATGTTGTTCCAATCCTGAGCGACGGCGCGTTCGTTCCCAAGTAGACTTGACGGCCCTTAGAGGATCACGGAGCGAGCGTTGCCGGGCATCGTCAAACACATCCGAT
This sequence comes from Phascolosoma agassizii, assembly GCA_035593235.1. NCBI lineage: Eukaryota > Metazoa > Annelida > Sipuncula > Phascolosomatiformes > Phascolosomatidae > Phascolosoma > Phascolosoma agassizii. The sequence goes on from JAVJHY011779717.1 coordinate 35,171, forward strand.
TCGACGCCGCATCCAAGGTGGACTCCAGTGCCTATCCCTATTCGCTGGCCGTCGTGCGCGCGCTCATGAACCGTGAGTCGCTTTCGCTTCATCCGAGAGTGACGTTCCTTGTGGGAGAGAACGGGAGTGGCAAATCGACGCTCACCGAGGCCGTTGCTGTTGCGGCGGGGTTCAATGCAGAGGGCGGTACGCGCAACTTTGGGTTTGATACCTTTGCGTCGCATTCCGATTTGCACCTGAATCTTCGACTCGCCCGAGGCGCAAGGCGTCTGGCCGATGGCTTCTTCTTGCGAGCCGAGAGTCTATTCAACGTTGCTTCCGAGATCGAGGCACTCGATCAAGAGCCCAGTTTCGATCCACCAATCATCGACAGCTACGGGGGTGTTTCGCTACACAAGCAGAGTCATGGCGAATCCTTCCTGGCGGTCATGCGCCACCGCTTTCACGGTGATGGGTTTTACGTGCTCGATGAGCCAGAAGCGGCGCTTTCACCTCAGCGACAATTGGCATTGATTGCGCTCATTCACCAGCTCACGAATGACGGAGCCCAATTTGTTATCGCAACGCATTCTCCGATGCTCATGTCCTATCCCCATTCCACCATCTTTGTGATAGGGGAGGACGGAATCCACGCGACCAACTTCGACGACGTTGAGCATGTCCGCCTCACCCGCGAATTTCTCAAAGCCCCTGATCGCTATCTTAGGACCCTCATGGATCCGGGGCCTCAAGAGCGAGCGACGGACCGTTCGGAGCCGTAATGAACAAACGCGAAATTGCGGCGCCCCCGTGCGCACTTCGTGAATAATCCATGCAACGGAGCGGTCTTTCAGAGCATGGACAAGCACAGCCGAATTGACAGGAAAAGGTCAGCGTATGTGGCCGCGATCGTTTTGAGTGCCTTCGCGATCATTGTCGCTTTGTCGGTGGATCGAGGCGCCGAACGCGACGTTCTCGATGTCTCAGCCGGTTCCCATGACGCTCACCGCGAATACGAGCCTCGTCTGTTGGGATCTGCGAGCCGCTCCTCGAAGAGCAAGGGAGGCGGCGAGCGCGAGTGGCGCTACGTCGCACGCGTCAACGTTGAGGTCTACGAGCCAGTGACCGATGTGAGTGGGTGGCGCGTGCGAATTTCCGATCCTCAAGCGCCAGCTCACTTTGTCGAGCAGGGGCTGGTTCCTGCTGCGATGTACTCAAGAAAGACGTTTCATTGCGAGATCGATTTCACTGAGTTGTGTACCGAGCGTTACACCGAGGTTGACAGCAATTGGGATTTAGTTAATCCAATGACGATTACGCTTCGCGCGCCAGGCATGGCTTCTACAAGGGTCGAACTGTACGGGTTTGGTAGTGAAAATGACGCGACTCATACCAATACGCTTGAGAAGACGCTTCACGCGCATCCAGGCATAGCGGTTCGGGGGCGCGTATTGAGCCACCGCGGCACGCCTTCGGAGGGCGTGAAGATTTCACTGTTTCGCTGGGAAGAGCAAGGGGTGGACGTGTCACCTTCGATTGTGCACGCGGTTTGGAGATCGTGGAACGGCGATGGGCACTTCGTCGTTGCGATCGAAGAGCCCGGACGGTATGCCCTCGCCTTTGAGCACGAAGATTACGTAGTCCACACTGAGATCGTCGAAGTGGAGGCGAGCCGTGCTGTTCAACTTGAAGATGTTCGCCTTCAGCCAGCGTGCCGGCTCAGGGGCACGTTCTTGGTAGCGGGGCGTCCCTCACGCTGGGTCACCTTGAGTTGCACGCCCGTGGGACAGGACGGCACGCCCTTTCTCTACTCGGGACTCCAATGGCATGAGGGGCGTGCTGTTCGAGGCGAGACATGGTCGTCCAGCACGGAAAGTGATGGAGCTTTCACGTTCTCGGGTCGGAGACCCGGAAGGTATCGAATCGATCTAGCGACATCCGACACGTTCAGTGGGGAGGGGCTCGATCCTTCGGAGGTTCATTGGGTCGTGGATCTTCCCAAGCAATCAGAGCTCAATATCAATCTTGACGCCGTACTAGGGACGATCTCGTGGCCTTCGGATGAAGATGACGATTTTGACTATGCTGAAGATTGTGGCGGTATCGATTTCGAGTTTCGTTTTGGGGAATACAAGAGCAAACGCACCGACATGTATTGGGATTATTCTTCGATTGAGGTCTTGCTCCCGCCATTCCAAGAGGTTGCAGTCATTGCGATCTACGACGATGTTGGGCAGACGGTGACCCATACGATTCAGACTGGAGCCCCTGGTTCACGCGTCGAGCTTGCTCTTCCGACGCCGCCACACACCGCGCAACAAGTCAAGATGCGGCTTGGTGGTTGGAAATCTCAATGGGTAGAAAGAGCTTCGATCTATGTCAGGCCGGCGTCTAAATCTGAAGATCCCGATGAGTGGATTCCCAGGTGGGATCTCCGTGCCGACAGCCAGGGGTGGATGTGGATTCGTCATATACAGCCGGGAACGTATGAACTTACGATTGAGCCAGAGTACGGCGCTGATGACGAATACCTGTTACGGAGTCGAGTCGTTACGAAGATCAATGTTCAAGCGGGTGAGGTCGCGCGAGTTGAGCGTCCCGATCACGTACTTCAACTTGGTGGGAGACTCGAGCTCATTGCGATGAGCTCAGATGGCGTTCGATTTGGAGGCACTGCCAAGTTGTTGGATGGTGATGGACACGACATCAAGGCGTCGTGGCCGGGCTCGTGGCGAGACGGCGTGCGCTCGCGCTGGTTTGAGCCACTCAAGCGCGCGAATATCGCCGCCCCGAATGAGGTTCGGATTGTCGATTTCTAGACCTGCAGGCAGCGGGTCGTTGATCATCAACCGCGATTCACCGTTTTCAAAGGGAATGACCGTTAGAACCGTAACCAAACGATCCCCCGTTTGAAGGTTCAAATCAGTGACAAGCGTGCCGTCGATGGTGAAATACTCACGCGTAATCTTGTAACCATAACCGCCTTCGTCTGGGGCAATCTCAGGCACGCCAAAAGTGCTGAGCGTGATGTCCGTTGGTGTGCTCAAAGTGTTAGTGATCACAAGCGGCGCTGCGCCGCCCTCGTAACGTCTGATCAGAGGGCCTGCGCTGGCCTCTCCGTTCACGCTTAGTCCGCTTGCGTTGGGATTCTTGACCAAAGCGTGCGCCGCGAGCAGCGCCCAAGAGGCCTCTTGAGTGGACATGTTGCGCCCAGCACGCGCGATACGATCCGAAAGGACCGAGGTATCCACGGTGGCGCTGCCTGCCTCAACCGCGAGCGCCAGCAGGGCTGCCATATGCCGGTCCTGGTTCTGACCGCGCGG
>JAVJHY011780801.1:7716-19550 GCA_035593235.1 Phascolosoma agassizii
ACAACGATTTTTCCGGATCGACTCTTCGAATCCATAAAGATTCAGCGTCCTAGCCGCACACTTTGAGATCGAACCGCCAAGCCAGCGGTAATCCCATTCTAGGACACTGCCCATTGCGACGAGCCATCCTTCGCGTCTTAGCGGCTTCCTATATCTGCATGAATACAAAGTGCCTTTCGAGACCAACCCTAGACTATATGCCCAAGCGCCACCACTAACAGCTCCCCCCAACGTTTACGCACTCTCCACCCATCGACGAAATCAGCGGCCACGCTATTCGCACGAGCCCCTTCGCGCATTCGCGGCTTCGCGTGAGAGTTCTTCAGTAGCCCGTTCCCCTAGAAGCAAACCGTTCGAACCCTACACAGCCCCCGCCATTGATCGCTTCTTCGCAGTGTCAACAAAGTTCTTAAAAAGCGCCTTCGTTAACTCATTGGCCAGCATCCGCTCAGGGTGCCACTGGACGCCGATGCAGAATTCTTGTTTGGGATCCTCGATGGCTTCAATCACCCCGTCGCTTGCCGTAGCGCTCACGACGTAGCCCTCGCCGACTCGGTCGATGGACTGATGATGGAAGGAGTTGACTCGCGTCTTAGGCGCCCCAACGATTTCGGCGAGATGCGTACCTTCCGTGATGTGAATCGAATGGCTCACTGCATCGGGAAGTACGGTTTTCTGTGCGTGTTGATTGTGCCCCTTGACGTCGGTTGGAATGTCTTGAAAGAGCGATCCACCGGCGGCCACATTGATGACTTGAATGCCGCGGCAGATGGCGAGAATGGGCAACCCGCGCTTGCGAGCCGCATTGGTAAGGGCAATCTCAATGGCGTCGCGTCCACCGTCGACCTCACCGAGCTGTGGGTGCGGCTCGTCGCCATAGGACTCGGGATCCACATCGACCCCACCGCTCAAAAGCAGCCCATCGAGGGACTCCACCAATTTGTCGGCGTAGCGCGCATTGATGTTTGGCAGCAAGGTGGGTATGCCACCTGCATTGAGGACCCCGTTCACGTAGTACTCGGGCAGGCAGAATCGACGCACACCGCGCGTTCCGGGCAGCAGCAGCGTTGACATGGAAAGTCCAATTACCGGTCCCACGTAGTCTCCTTGGCGTGCGGTTCGGGGCGTCGCTGGGGCCCCGCACGGGCGCCGAGACGACATACGCGCGACAACGTAACTGAAATTGCGGCTAAGTCCGCGTTATCTGGCAAGATAGATTCGTGACTACCTCTGCCCACACACCCTGTCGGATCGATTTGGCGGGCGGCACGCTCGACATTTGGCCCATTCCTCACGCGCTTCCCTATGCGGCGGTCACGGTCAACGTGGCCCTCGACCTCCCGGCACGCACGCGCGTGGTCCGGCTGGGCTCTAGCTCCGAAGAGATTCACCTCGCGAGCAATGACCTCAGAATCAGCGAGACGTTCGCAACTCGGGGACAACTCGAGGAGGCGCTCGCGAGCGGCACGGCGAAACTCCCGCTCCTTGGTAGGGCCGTGGTTTCGGTCGATGACGCAGAGGGCATTTCGGTCGAAACGGAAGCGGGGAGTCCCGCCGGCGCTGGCCTCGGTGGCTCGTCGGCACTCCTTTGCAGTCTTCTCGGCGCGCTTTACGAAACGTTTCAGATCGAGCGCCGCAAGCTTGAGATCCAGGCCTTGGCCCAAGACGTTGAAACCAGCTTGCTCCGCACCCCCACGGGGTACCAAGATTACTTCCCGCCCCTCTTCGGCGGATGCCTTGCTCTTGAAGGTGCGCTCGGCGGCGTCAAGGTCGAGCCCTTGCCTATCGATCTCGATGCCCTCGCCAAACGCATGCGACTTGTGTACACCGGCGTGCCTCACGTGTCGGGCATAACCAACTGGGGTGTGGTGCGCGCGTTCTTTGATGGCGAAAAGAAAACGGTGGATGCGCTTCATAACCTCGCCAAGATTGCACGCGATGTGCGCGACGCCCTGCGCGTAGGTGCCATCGACTTCGCCCTTCACGGAGTGATTGCCGACGGCAAGCAGCGACTTCAGATGGCCCCCGGCATAAGTACCGAGGGCATCGAAGAACTTGATCGCCTTGCATGCCGCGCGGGAGCCATGGGAACCAAGGTCATGGGCGCCGGCGGCGGCGGTTGCGTGCTCATTCTCTTGCCTGAACAACTCGACGCCGTGCGGTCTGTCGATCGACTGCTCGACGAAGGCCCGTGGCAACGCATCGATGTGGCGCTTAGCAAGACAGGACTGGTTGTTGTCAACGAACAGGAGAACTCGAGTAAGAAGCGAAATCCTGCACGCGACGGAGGTAGTCGTCCTCTCGATGCAACGAGCGACGCCTCCAGCGATTTCCCAACGAATGGCACGTCGATGACGAGTCCAGCGCCCATGCAAGGCCATCAAACAACTCCCGATCCCACGTCGCCAAGCGAAACGCGAACCAAGGGGCGCATCCACGGTCTCATGCCTCCCACTTCGCCAGGCTCCGACGGATCATCTCGTCGCTCGCTTCGTGGCGACTCGCCGAGTTAGCGTTCAAGAATCAAGTGCTAGATGACCGATAACCGCACCGTCGACGATACGCTCCAAGAGGAGCCGTACGTCGTATATCGCAACCAGCCCACGTCGTTTCATACGTGGTTGTTTAGGGGCTTCCTGCTCTTTGCAATTGGCATGTTCGTTACACGCATCACGCTCATTGTCGAAGGACGAGGATTGCACGCTTGGCGTTTGGACTTGACCGTCTATCTCATCACTTTGATTTGGTATTTCTACGAGCGCAGGTTGTCGAGGGGCTTTAGCATTACATTGCGACTGTCGGGAATCGCACTCACGATGACAAAGACAGGATCCGTCCCGTGGTTTGATCGGCTCCAGAACTGGCTGTTTCACCGAAGTTCGATTCGTTCTTCCGACAGTAACTCTTCCGCTGTCGTCTCGCACTTTGCAAGGTCCGATGTGGTAGCTATGGCCGTCGACCGCGTTCGCCGCTCCCTCAGCACGACTTCAGAAACAACCCAAAACATTGTTTTCGTGTCGCTCCGAAATCGCTATCAAAAGAAACTGTTCTTCTTGGACGAAGTTATTCACGAGCGCGGCATGCTGCTGAGTCAGTTCATCAAGCGCGTCAACGAATGGGCAGGTGCGAAGGAAATGGATCCGGGCGAGGGCTAAGGAAGCTGCACAGTGATGTTGATGGGCGACTCACCGTCGGATTCGAATTCTTGGGTGTGGAGCACTTGGCGCTTTCCCATTGCTTGGATCACGACTTTGAAACGCCCTTCTCCAAGCCCGGTGAGCTCTACCATTCGCGAATCGTTGCTCGGTCTCCCCAAGGCAAACGCCGCATAGGCAGGTGCCGATGTTCGAGTCGCCCGGACTGTGATCGCTGGTGGCAGAGCCTCGGCGCCCTTTTGCAGCGCCACCGTCAACGAAGCTCCCTTAGACAGAGAGAGAACGCCAAGATCCGTCGCATGTTCATTCACTTCGAGTTCGGAAACGATATGCGGTACATGGCCGTGTCGCTGAATTAGAGCCGCCCAGCGTCCTGGTTTCGGTGCTTTGCACGTGAACACGCCATCTTCCCCAAGCACACGAATGGGACGAGCCTCCATAATGTCATCCAACGTCTCCGCGATTCGAACGCTCACAAAACTCGTTCTGGCGCCAAGGACTCCTGACTTCGCGTCCGAAGATTCCTCCAGACGAAAATGTATCTGAGGACCTTCGGCCATCTTGAGCACCACCTCATCGCTACCCACGACGATATCAATGTGTGGATGGTGCAGATTCAGCAAGGGATGATCGACGATGAGAGGGAGGGTCTCTCCTCGACGTGCTTGAAACTCGAACGATCCATCTGGTTCTACAGCCACAGGATTCAACTGGGATACGCGTCCGCCTCTGCGACCAACCACTCGTATCTTCGCCAGTTCTGGTTGGTGTCCTTTCGGCACAACAACTCGACCTTTGAGCGTCATGGCGCCCGTCACGTCGAATTCGATCTCCTTCGTCGAATTGCCTTTACGGATATTGAACTCGCCGTAGTCGATCCCCGAGAGGTACTCTTTCAAACGATAGCGCCCTGGCTTGAATCCGCGGAACGTATAGACGTCGTCCACAGAGTCTAGGCCGGCCTTGTATGCAGCATCGTCGTGAAGACTCAAGAAGCGCTGCTGTTCTTCGTCCCATCGGTCGATCGCAAGCCACGCCCTGACATCCGCATTGCGTTTCATGTGCACGCGCAACGTTGACGTGGACTGGAACGATACGTCTGCGCGCCAACTACCATTCTCGCCCTCATGCAATGTGGTCTGTACGTCGGGAAACCCGTGCGAGACCATCGTTAACTGAGCCACCTGGCTACCCCGCATTAGTGGGTACATGAACTCCAAACAGCCTGTTTCTCGATCCGCGCGGATACTCTCCACGTGCATCCTGTGGTTGTATGTCCCCAACAGCGCTGGCATCGTCAAACTGAAAGATCCTGGCACTTCTTGTGATTCATTGACGTGCACCCGAACTCGAATCTGCTTGGGAGGGTCTAGAACCACTTCGAGCAGCTCAGAACGACCATCTAGTTCGGTCTGTGCAATCAATACGTTTCCGGAAGATAAGGGATCGAAGCGCCAATATACGCCGACGGACTTCGCACAACATTTCGTGAACTTCGCCACCCCGCGCACATCGGTCTTCACATGCCCACGTTGCCCGCGAGGACTGAGATTCAACGAAACAAGTTGGCCGCTCGCAGGTGTCCCATCCCGCCACACTAATTTCACCGTCACGTCGCATGCGCGCCGAAACACCAGTGGAGTCGTGGCGTCGGTACCTGTTTGAGGTGCTCGCCATGATGCCCAAACTCCACAAGACGCCTCGACATGCCCCCAGTCAAACCCAGGCGGAAACCCATGAAACACTACATGATCGCCTTCGATTCGAGCGCGTGGAGTTGCTTGGTAGTACGCCCGAATCGCTTGATACCGAATTAGCTTCAATTCCGTCCCCTGATCTGGGCGAAGTTCGTGGGGTTCAGCGATTGGGAACTTAAGTGAACGAAAACGATGAAGCGTCACGATTGCCTCGTCTTGTTGCGGCGTGAGCTCAATGCAGTTAACGAACATGCCATTGTTGAGCATGGCCAACCCTGGTGCACTGGCAACGATTGACAGTCGCGTGGCCGGTAACCCCTGTATTTCTACAACCCCCAGTCGATCGGTCCGCACTTTACCTAGCGGCGGAAGACACCCCACGCTCCTCGGCCATACCCACATACCCGACCCACCAGCATACACGGTGGCACCTTCAATAGGGTTTCCGCTTCCTGCCTCGACAACGGATACACGAACCGTTCGATTCGGTGGGAGTTCGATCTCTACAACGTGCGCGCATGGAAGAGTGACTTGCTTTTTCACACGTCCGAAGCCGATTCCGTTGGCGAGCACATCAATGAGTTTGCCCGACATGACAGGCAACACCGTTTCGCCCTTCGCGTTTGATGCGATTGCTTTTACTACGGGCCCACCGAACGTCGACCGGCGTGATGTAGAGTCACGCGCATACACCGTGGCCCCCGCCACTGGTTCTCCATTGTGCATCACACGCACGGACAAAGAATGCCCTTCTTTTACAATCAGATCAGCAATCTTTCTCTCCTTGATCCCACGATCGCGAAAGTACGTGCCCCGCAGCATGAGTGAGCCATTCGCCAATTGACGTCCGACCACAGCGCGAACATCAATCCTCGAGATGCGCTTCGGCGGATGCTTCAGGGAGAGCCGGTATGAACCGTCTGGCTTAGTCGTCGTACGAGCCAGTTCTTCTGCAAGGTAGCTTAAAACTACTAGAGCGCCGTTAACAGGTGCGCGGGTGGCGTCAAGTACACGACCTCGCACTCGCAGACGTTCAGGATGTACGGACGCTTCGTTCTCTAGCTCGTCGCTTCCATCTCGTTGCTTTGTCGGCTCTCCCTGCGCGAGGAGCCCTGCTCCGGGCTTCTCATCTTGTCCGCGCCCCGAGCCAGTAGCTGCGAGGGTGGGGCCAGCACTGTTCGGATCACGACTCGATGCCATAGACTTGACGGTCGACTCTGAATCGTCACGAAGCCCCCACCATAGCCCGACCGCGATTACGGCAAGCAATGCCACAATCCCAATTGCCGCGCTGGCACTCAGACCTGTCGAAGTAACACTCGCTATGGAACCTGCCAGCGGCGTTACCAGAGAGATCCACTCCTTGCGGCCTCCGTGCTGATCGTCGAGCTTGTTTCGCAACTGCACAAGGCCACGTTTGATACGCGTACGTGCAGTTTCGACCGGCACGCCAAGACGTTCGGCTATGCGCCGTGGAGGAAGGTCTTCGGAGTAACGCAGCCACCAGGCATCGCGATAGGGGGTCTGGAGCTCAAGCACTGCGGCCACACCTTTACGCCGAGTCTCTTCGCGAGCGACCACTTCGGCAGTGGAAGGGACATTTGGACGGACGTTGACTCTGTCTAGGTTCCTCCGTTCCATAGATCTTTGTCGAATGGTCCTGGCGGCACGTCGCCGAACTACGCCACCGAGCCATCCCTTCAGTTTGGCAGGATCACTCGCTCCCGACGTCGTAGCAGCAAGCCACGTGTCTTGCTCTACATCCCGAGCTCCCTCAAATCCGAGCAGACCACGAGCAAGATTTCGCACGAATTCTGAATGGGCAAGAGCTTGTTCGATTGACGGCGCATGATGGGTCATTGGGCGAGCCTCCACCCAATTGGTTCCACGAACATCGATTTTCGGTTCACGAATTCGATGCACGACGATTCAGGGATGACCCAATGTACCTAGCGCGCCGGCGCAGTCGGTCCTTCTCAAGGAAGATGGATCCGGGTAATGAAGCGTCGCAAGATCCACCATGCCACACTTTCCTGACTCGCTAAGGTAGTTGCACCACCATCTCCAACGGTGTCTCTCCATCCGAATCGGTCACGGCGGGGTGGAACACGTGACGTTCCTCGAACGCACTGAAGACCACGTTGAATCGACCAGGGCCGAACCCGGTTCGTGTCGTGGCCGATGAACTGCGACCCGTGTGTCCGATGATCGAGAGTTGATAGCCGGGTACCTTCTCATGTGTCGCTCGCGCATCAACGGCTAGCGGCCAAGGCGCGTCTCCTTTCCGCGCAGCGTTGGTGTGGAATCAAACGCCACGTCAGCGTGCCAGTGCCCCTCGCTCGTTATCGTGAGAGGGGCGATCACGTCGGGGAAGCCCGCTGTTGTCATATTGATCACGGGCTTCTTAACGCCGGAGCGTAGCGGCCACGAAAACTCAAGGCGGCCCGCCTTGCGATCCTCACGAATGCATCCAGAACTCAATTGGGTCAAACGAGAACCTACGAGGTGAGGTGCACTGATCCGGTAAGTCCTAGGCAACATGGGCTCGCCTTCGATCGTTACATGGACATGAACGGGACGAGGGCTAGGCAGCGTGATATCGACCGTCATCGAACGTCCCGCCAATGTCACGTCTGCGACGGCGGGGCCTCTCGTACTGGGATACGCGTGGTGCCATTTGGCTAGAACGTCCTCCGCACAACAGCGCTCAAACGTAACCACGCCCTGTTCGTTTGACTTAGACGGACGGCGCCTGCCGTGCGGAATCATAGAAAGCCCGATGTTGATACCTGCGGCGGGCGTCCCGTCTTCCCACGTTAGATTGAAGGAGAGATCGCACGCATTTCGAAACACGACGGCCCCTTCAGCCTTGCCATCCATCGTCGTTTGCCACGGACCCCACACGCCACTCGGCGCTACAACGTGTCCATTGTCATATCCTGGAGGGTAGTGATCAAGTACGACAAGATCATCTTCAACATAGGCCTTGGGCGTCGACTGGTAGTAGTCTCGAATGGGCTTGTATTGCACAAGCTCGAGTACCGTTCCGTTCGTAGGACGTGCGACACCAGAATCGGCGATCGGAAAACGGTGGGTGACATAGCGATGTAGACGAACCGTGATTTCATTGGCTTCTGTAGGGATGATCGTGCGTTCGAGCACTAGACCGACATTGACCATGACGAGATCGGGAGCGCGCGCTACGACCCAGATATGAGTAGGCGGTGCGCCCGCGATCACCGCCTTCCCGTCCTCACCCGTGAACATGGGCGGCAGAGGCGGCAGGCATCCAACGCCATGAGGCCAAGGCTTGGTGCCGACGCCTGCAAAGTGAACCTCTGCGCCCTTTACCGGCGCGCCGCTCTCCGCTTCAACGACACTCACGGTAACCGTTCGGTCCTTGGGAAGCTCCACGTCTGTGACGCCCTTGCTCGGAAGCGCGATCTTCTGGTGCGCGCGACCATACCCCTCCGCGGCAACAAACACATCCACGCGAGCGCCTGATACAAGTTCGAAACCCGTCGTGCCGTCTCGGCCCGTAGGTCGCGCCGCCACAGGAAAGCCCCCAATGTGCCGCGTAGACATGGCCCGCTCTCTTGCATACACGATGGCTCCCGCTACGGGCTCCCCCTTGTGCACAACACGCACGTCGAGCGACTGGCCCTGGCGAAGTGTGAGATCTCTGACCTTCCTTTCACCCCGCAGAAGCGTCGTTCTCGACACGTCGCCTACGTAGACACTCGCACTCGCGACACGACTTCCGCGCGTCGCGCGAACTCCGAGGCGCGTCAGTTGATTCGAAAACGTCGATAAGAGGATTCGATAGGTGCCATCAACGCCGGACTTGGCGCGGCCCAATTCCCTGTTCATGTGGTTGGCTACAACGATCGCGCCCTTAACTGGTAAGCGCGTATCGTCATGCACGCGACCAACTACAGCGATTGAGATCGATGACCCAGAAGTTACTTGATCTGGAGATGAAGAATATCCTGACTTGCTTTCCGTGCTCGCTACGTCCAGCGAAACACTCTCGGGTTCAGCGTCATCCTCTTCAACGTGGGTGAGATCGTCGTCCGAGATACGATTGGCCGATGAGAACATGTTCTGTCCCCAGAACCAATACACGGCACCCACCACCAATACGATCGCAATCAACAGTTTCATGCGCATGGGACTCTCCGGGCACCATGGTACTCACAGCAATCTCAGGGACAATCACCGGTCGGGACCGCATGGCTCGCAGTCATTCGGGCAGCCTCAGGACAACACTATCTCCGGGTTTGGCGAACATCGAAGGGCCGTACTTGCGGGTGTCGCTGACTCTTACACGCAATTCGATTTTGTCAGGTGGAATGCCATCCAGACGAAAGCTCCCGTCGGCGTTCACCTTAGTCATTTCGACATGATGCGCGAGTTGTGCGAATACTCGCACGTTCTCGTAATCGTATCCTTCAGGCAATTTCACTTGTCCCTCGATTGCACTCGGTCGGTAGAGCGGGATTGTCACGATGTCGCCGCTCTTGGGCTTCACGTCGCGGATCCACCCCACCCATCCATCGCTTGGTCGACACGAATAGAAAAAAGACCATGATGCGTCCCGAGGCTGTCCTCGAAACTCGTATGAGCCCTCAGAGAACGTACCAGGTCCGAGACCAGCATTGGCTGCTGCCGCAAGCGTGCCCGATGCATCGTAGGCACGATGGCTGAGTCTCACGTGCTTCGGACTATCACCTGACCATTCGGCCACACGCACGGTGAACGCAATTCCCGGATCGAGAGTCAGCTGGACACCTTCTTGATTGGGGCGAACCAGGATCGCATCTGATTTCATGCGACCGATCTGCGCGAAGATTTTCATTCCTCGTTCTGTGACTTCGCGCACAAGAAATTCGCCCTGTTCGTTGGTGTAGCAGCCCGGCCAATCTGAGAATGATTCCGCCCTCACATGCGCACGCCGTACTGCCGCTCCGTCTGGCGAAACAACGACTCCACGTGCGAAGTACGTCTTTTCGAGTTCAATGACTTGGTTTGTTGGGGTCCACGCGCTAATGACTCGCGAGACTACAGGAGTCGTTCGGGAGACGCGTCCGACCTCCAAGATGTACTCTCTTGACGGATCCAAACTGCTCAATTCCACTGTACCGGCTGATGTGGTTCGCTTTGGCTCGTAAATGATGTCGGGTGTTTTCTTTGTGCCCGTTTCTCGGCATGAGACTGAAACTTCAGAGAGAGGTTTGCCATCCCTATCCACGACGGAGATGCTCACTTTGATTGATTTCTTGAGGTCAATCGTGACGTCTTGTGTTCCAGCACGAACGAAACGATCCATTGGCCCTGGCAACGAATCAGCTCCCTCGACTCGCAAGACGTACTGATAGTCACCTAAGCCACGCAATTGGAATACACCCTTCTCACCAATTCGCGACTCATCATGGGGATGCGGCGCGATCTCATTTTCGCCATCTCGATCAACAACCACAAAGGCTGAGATCTTGCAGCCGACGGGCGCAGGGTTGCCACCGACAAGCACCCGACCGGAAATCTGCTTCTCAGCTTCGAACCGAACCGTGTTCGTTCCGGGCTTGATCCCCCCTGGCTCAATGACTACGGCGCCTAAGGGAAGACGTTTGCCTGCATCGTCTTGCAAATTGAAGTAACTGACGAACTCGTTTGGAATACCCCCAGGGCCCTCGTATGTGATTTCATCGTAGGCGGTGCCAACGGAACGACCGGTCTTGGTCCAAGACATACGTCTAACCGCGGGAATCTTGTTCCCCTCCGAGTCGACGTACTTCATGTGCACGGTGACGGTGTCTTTCGCTTCTTTGCGAGGCTTAGGTGCTTTCCAGTTCCATTCAACTGGAATCACGACGTTCTCCTCTCCCGCCACTACTTCGACGGTCCCCTTTCTCTTCTTAAAGCCACGACCGCTGATGGTTGCAGTGAGCTTCCAACGTCCCGGCTCAAGGGAGCCAATGAGGAATGACATGTTTCCCACGGTGCCATCCCCGAGACTCTCAAACGCCTTCTCTTGACCGATCCTCTGAGCGCTTATGTACAGATCTTGTATGCGCCCAGGGGGAGCACCATGTGGAGTGATTCGAACTCTCCCCGATATCTGTAGGCCCCGTTTTGCGCGTACCGTGGCCTTCTTTATGCCTTCATTCACGCGAATCTTTGCGGTTTCACCAGTAATCGTCGGGCCCCAGACAGAGAGCGTAAGACCTCCTGGAGGCAATGGACATATCCTTGCAATGCCCATTTCGTTGGTTTCGCGTTGCAGGAACCGCTCTGTTTGCCAATGAAAGCCACCCTGGCGCATGGGCTGAACGCGTACCTGAGCACCGACTATGGCATCTCCGGTCTCCTCATCGAGGACATACACGTTGAGCGTGTTTGAATAGTCGAGTCTCGCTACGGTTAATTCAGCCGGATCCTTCCCAACTCGAATTGCTTGAGATGTGGCTCCTAACAAGTGAGGCCCGCTCGCCTCAAGCCATACGTCCGTGTCAGGGACAAGTGAGTTGATTGAGAAACGCCCCTCCGAATCCGTAGCAACGATGGGCGACTGAGTAACGAACCCACGGCGCCGTTCGCGGTAGTTCGATGGATCATTCGCCCACGCATTGACGAGCGCGCCAAAGACGCCCTTCCCGTCTTGATCAATCACGCGGCCATTCACTGTCCCCGCTTTCACTACTTCCAGTCGCAAAGGTGCCCCATCCTTCGCAACCACAAATGGGTTGCGCCCATTGGGCGATGCACCTGCAAGTCCCTTGGACATCCAGTTAGACCCATGAACGAACACTACGGGTGTGAAATTGGAAGAGAAATCAGGTGCCTCGAACGAACCATCTTCTCCCGTTATCACATGGCTCCTCTGATTGAGTTCATTGTAGCCAGTCTGAAACGACCCAACTACGACACGGGCACCTTGGATGGGCTCTCCCTGTTCGTTGACCACGACCCCACGGAACAAGTT
>JAVJHY011780801.1:27295-38376 GCA_035593235.1 Phascolosoma agassizii
TGAACGCCAGATTGAATCTCCACATCATAGGTCCCGGGTTCCACCGGATGGGATCGATTCGAGCTCGTCCAATGGAGACCTGCGATCCCTCCTGCAGCCGATTTCAAAGAAATGTCCGCAACCTTGAACTCCATTCCTGGAGGAGGAAGCAGATCAAACTCAACCATCGTTTGTGGACGTGCCGTGAGCTCTATGGATGTGCCGGGGTGGATTTGGTACATCACGGGGTGCTGAATCAACCAACCTTCTGCAACGGCTTGAAGCGAATGGGCTGCACTTGTGGCACCGGACAAAACAAACTCTCCAGATTCGTTCGTTGTTGCCGTTAGTTCGTGCGAACGACGCCAACGTTCATTTTCAAAGGATCGTTGCACTTGCCGGACGAGGCGATCTTCGGGGTCCTTGACCTCATTCATGTTCCATCCCCCCCAGGAACGTCTTGTGGGCGCCCCCGTTACGACGACACCCGCGAGAGGTGCGCCCGTATCGGTCCGAATGGTTCCACGAAACTCACTCTCACCTCGCACAAGTTCATCGTGAGGTATCGCGCGTACGAGCGAACGTAGTGAGCGGACATCCGAGCCCTTGCCATGAAGCTCTGGCGACGGTCCGTCGTCGATTCTGTCGCGGGATGAAGCGGCTGTTGAGTCGTCAAGAAGCATTTCGTGAGGCGTAGAGCTCGAACTTGATGCGGAGGCAGATCCTCCCACTTCATCTTGAAGAGCCGGTTCCGAAGGTTGCGATCCAACCAGATACCCGCCACCAAAGGTCGCAGCCATTCCCAATATCAAGACAGCACCGCATCGCACGTCCTATCCTCCTCGATGGATCTTGGCCACTGCCCACATCCTACTTCTGTTTACGTTCTTTCAGCTCCACCGTGCTTGCACCGGGGAGCGTGAAGATGGCAAACTTCTTGTTGCTTTGGGCTATGTACGTACCGGATGGCATCCATCGAATTGTGGCTTCACCATCGACCGCCGTGGCATTGCGGTGAAAGGTCTTGCCGGCCGACCGCTCTTTCCGAGAAACCCAGACGTTACCTTGTGCATTGGTGAGTCTCACCTCGTGAAGCGGTGGAAGCGATACGCGGGCTGTGTTCTTGCCAGAGCGAAGTGCTATAGACTCGCTGTGTATGCTCAACCCTCTTTGACGGCCCCCTGAAGAAACCGAAAAATGCAGGGTGGCGCTTCCTGGCTGCAGACCCTTGAATGCAACGCAGCCCTCGTCGTCGCATTGAGCACGTGAAGAACTTCCGCCCTCTGTTTGAATAGCAACCTGAACCGTTGAGTCTTCAAGTTCCAATCGTTCAATTCCTGAGACCGTCACTACAACTTCTGCCGTTTCAGCAAACGTCACCGTAAGTGACTGACCTGCCAACCGTTCAATCGGCAGGCGCATCTGCCCCCATGATCGAGAACGCACCTGTATCCAGGCCGTTGTTCCGCTTTCGGTCGGAATCGACATAGAGGGAATCACCACTCGATGCCTGCCGATCTCGTCGCATGCGATCGCGCCCCCCGATTGGCTCATCGCTTTGCTCTTGTATCCTGCTCCAAATCTTGGATTTTCCAAGGGCTTGCCGTCTGGACCCATGACTTGTATTCGTACGAATCGACTAGAAGGAAGATTCGGTATACGAAGCGTGTGGTGGGTTACCCGTTGCCCCATCTCAATCACTTCAACGCCTTCAACCACACTGTCTTCACGGCCTGCACGGAAGTGATGCCCACGTACAATACCTAGTGCGTACCGTCCTGCGATGATATCGCGCACGATGAATGTGTTTGCTTCGCTTGAATGACCAAATCGGCGTGCATCTTGAGCAGCTTTGCCTCGTGCTCGAAGCTTGTCAGCACTTGGGGCGGTCGACGCACTCCATGGCATGTAGACCAGCGCTGCGGGGCTCATTTCTCCTTCCGGAAACTCAAGCTTGACAATCGCAATAGGCTTGAATTTCAGTTCTATGCGAACCTCTGAATCTCGCCCCTCTTCGATAATGACGTTCTCTTGTTCCCCTGCCAGTTCTTGATGATCTCCTGCCACTACTTTCACGAGGAACGTACCCGCGTGAACGACATGAGTTTTTCTTGTCGGTGACCACCCTATGCCATGATTGGAACTTCCGCCGAGGAAGGAAATTGTAGCGGATGAAGGCACCGTTCCGTCCGTGCACACAATGTCAAAGGTCACACTCGTCACACGTTTTGCCTTGAACTCAACGCGCGAGCCCACTTTCACATTAAACGGGTTCACCGTGTGGAATTGCCACCCCTCTGCGTGAGCACTCACACGGTGGTTCACAGCTGTAAGTCCCTCGATCGCAAACGCACCCTTTGCATCGGTCGTCGCCGTTAACTCATGCGAGCGACGCCATCGTTCACCCTCAAGCGCACCTTTGAGTCGATTGAGCAACTGTTCTTCTGCGCTCAAGCTATCAAAGCCAGCCCATCCTCGTGTTCGATCACGATTGGGCGTGGCCTTGATCAACACGCCTTCGACGGGCTCATTCTTGTCCGACACCACCTGCCCTGTGAGCGTTCCTTCTCCACGTACGAGATCATCGGTGGGAACGGACCGGATGAGGGCTCGCAACGAGTTGGGATTCGAACCCTCGCCCACGAGTTGTGGCGTACGCGCATCAGACACCCCGACAAGTACTTCGCTGACATCGCTCGCTCCGCCAGGTGAGTCGCTCACGACGGGCGTTTTACTTGAGTCGACAGGTTCAGATGGTGTCGCTCCAACCAGATACCCGCCACCAAAGGCCGCCGCGGCGACCAATGCCATAACAATGAGTGTCCCGCTTCGCATTGGATGAACTCCCTAGTGGGAGTCTACTCTGAGGCGAACGTGTGCTGGGTATGTCACGACCCGCATTTCCCCGCGAAGATCGGTGCTATCTGCTAGCTGCAGGTTTCTTCGCAAGTTCAAGCGCTCTTGGAAGCACCACGCTGTTTTCCAGGTGCACGTGCGTATGTGTGTCGCGCTCTAGTGCGGTAAGTCCCGTGAGCATTTCCTTGTACAAGCGACACGCACCGTCGGGCACAACGAATCCTCGCGTTAGCTCTCGAATGCGGTGAAATGCCGCCCCAGCATCGTCGTGTTCCTTCTGAAGTGCCGAGATCATCTCGACGAGGTCCTTTGTTCCAACGCCATTCACGGCACGCCGGATTGCGGGGAACACGCGCTGTTCTTCATCATTCAAATGAACGGGAAGATCCTTGGCGAGCACGTCGTAGATCGCTTTGAGCTCTGCCAACTCTGGATGTTGTGCACCATGGACCCGTGTTACCGTGGCGACGATCTTGCTGAGCCTGGGAAGTTCACGTCGTAGGTAGGCGTGATGGGTTGTTTCGATATGCGCCAACACATCGGGAAGCGGTTCTCGCACCCAGCTCTTGGTCGCGGCGGTGGCATCGTTTGCTCCCACGACGAGCAAAGCCGAGAGCAACACTTGAGGATCAAGCTTCTTCGTCTTGGCTGCATCCGCAAGCGACTGTTTGCCACCACAGCAATAGTCGATCCCCACCAACTCAAAGACCCGAGCTGTTGCTGGACGATCTGCCACGACGTCACCGATGGGCGTGGTGAGCGTCCATGGCGTGCTCTCATTTGATTTGAGCCCCGCATCACGCTCGGGAGTGACTTCTTTGGGTTCTCCTGCAAACACGGTCGCCGGGATCCACGTTAGGAGTGCACACAAAGCCAGAAGGATCAGATTGCGCATACCAACCTCCAAGAATCACGCCGTCATGCAATGGTGCTTGAATCACACCCACCTCATGACAGCGTTCGAACCAGTTCTTTGCCTAGATGACATCCGTAGATCGGGTGCGGATGGCCTTGAGTGTTGACTCAACAAAGTCCTCTACGTTTTGCGGGCCGAGGTCCTTGCCATTGCGTTGCCGGACCGCCACAGCGCCGCTCACGACCTCACGTTCACCCACAATCAACATGTACGGAACCCGGGCCAATGTGGCATCGCGAATCTTGGATCCCACTTTGTCGCCGCGTACGTCGGATTCGGCGCGAATGCCAGCGTCTTTGAGTTGCTGCGTAACGGCAAGCGCGTAGTCGGCCTGGGCTTCGGTGATCGAGAGCACTTTGGCTTGAATAGGCGCCAACCACAACGGGAACTTGCCGGCGTGATGCTCAATGAGAACGCCAATCAATCTCTCAAACGAACCGAGAATGGCTCTGTGAATCATGACCGGCTGGTGGCGCGCGCCATCTTTGCCGACGTACTCAAGGCCGAAGCGCTCGGGCATAGAAAAATCGACCTGAATGGTGCCGCACTGCCAAGTACGACCAATGGCGTCGGTGACATGGAACTCGATCTTGGGCCCGTAGAACGCTCCTTCACCGGGGTTGATCTTGAACTCCATCCCCTTCGTGGTGAGGGCGTCGGAGAGCGCCGCCTCAGCCTTTTCCCATGAATTGGCATCGCCCAACGCGTTCTCGGGCTTGGTCGCGAGCATGACCTTGACGTCTTTCATGGCGAACCCGATGGCCGGGTAAACAACCTGTAGCATGTCGATCATGTCAGTAATCTCACTCTGGAGATCGGCCGGATCGCAATACACGTGAGCGTCGTCTTGCGCCATTGCGCGGACCCGGAGGAGTCCGTGAAGGGTGCCCGAAAGTTCATTGCGATGCAGGGGGCTAAACTCAGCCAAACGAACCGGTAGCTCACGGTAGGAACGCGGGCGATTGCCGTAGACCAAACAGGTTCCCGGACAGTTCATGGGCTTCACGGCGTAGCTACGTTCCTCAATGTTGAGGAAGTACATGTTGTCCTTGAAGTGATCCCAATGCCCCGAGCGCTTCCATAGCTCATCGTTCAAGATGATGGGCGTACGCACTTCGCCGTAGCCGCGCTTGGTCAACTCCTCGCGGACGAGACCCTGAAGCTCGTTGTAAAGCACCATGCCGTTGGGATGAAAGAAAGGGAATCCGGGGCCCACATTCTGTAGTGAGAACAGGTCCATTTCGTGGCCAATACGACGATGGTCTCGTTTTTTGGCCTCTTCCATACGTACGAGGTACTGCTTGAGCGCCTTCTTCTCAAAGAACGCGGTTCCACGAATGCGTTGCATGGGGACGCCCGAAGCATCGCCACGCCAATACGCACCGCTCACGGTCATGAGCTTGATGTGCTCGAGCCACGCGGTGGACGGCACGTGAGGTCCTTCGCACATATCGGTGAAGGGACCCGAATCGTAGAACGTGATTTCGTCTTCTGGAATCTCGTCTACGTGAGGAATCTTTAGGAGATATCCCACTTCCTTAAGACGGACTTTGGCACCCTCGCGGTTGTCGCTCACGCGCTTGTAGTCACGGCCTTCTTTGACAATCTCAAGCATGCGCTTTTCAATGCGTGGTAGATCGTCTTCGACCATGGGCTTGGGGGTTTTGAAATCGTAATAAAACCCCTCTTCCGTGGCCGGGCCAAAACCCAAGTCGGTGCCTGGGAAGAGATCAAGGACCGCCATGGCGAGCAAATGCGCTGCACTATGTCGAAGCACATGCAGCGCCTCGTCGTCCCGCTTGGTAAGAATGCGAAACGCGCCGCTCTTTGCAAGGGGTCGCGAAATCTCCATGACTTCACCGTCGAGCACGCCTGCGACAGCTGCCTTCGCGAGGCCAGGACCGATGTCCTGCGCAACGGCTTCGGTCGTCGTTCCGGCGGCGACCTTGCGTAAGGAACCATCCGGAAGTTGAAGCTGAATCACAGGAGCAGTCATGAGAAGACCTTTCGTAGTAGGTAGGTTGGGAACGTGCCAGGGCTCGATCGGAAAAACACGAATCGCCCACGGCGACTCGTCGTTGACCATACCCGAAGCTTGCATCGGCCAAACATGATTGGCTATTCGGGAACATCTTCTTTCGAGTTCTGGCGGGCAATTTCTTTTCGAATCCACTTCACTACGTGTTCAAGGTCGCCCGCCTCCGGCAAAAACGCCTTGAGAGCGGGGTCGATCGCAGGTCCTACGGCGGCCATCGCTCGTGCGATTGGAGGATTGGGCCTCATGGGTCGGTGCTTGATCTCGTGACCCGCCAAGGCGGACTTATGAAATCCCGATACCACGCGACAGCGCAAGGACTGCAGCCTCATGAATTCAATCGAGCTGCTTGCCCGCTCAATAGCGAAGATGAGCTTGCCGCGAAGCATCTGATCGGGGATCGATGTCCGCGCCTCGGCGTTGCCATCCACAATCAGGAACGCACTCGCGCCTGCGTGCTGCCTGCACCAAGCTTCGAATGCGTCGTGTTGACCGGCGGCGGCTCGCACTTCAAAGATGTTGGTTTGCGCGCGTTGGTCCGCTCGCGCCGTGATCGAAATCCGCTCTTGATCAAAGCGCTGTGATTCGTCATGCGGCTCAAGATACTTGACTTTGGCGGACTTGCTAACGGGAGTTGATTGAGAGGCTCCCGGGCCGCCCATGGACTTGGCATGGGAATCATCCGCGGATTTCATTTGTTTGAACTCACCCAGAGGTTGCCACACCGCGACAACGACATGGTCCTTCGCCTCAAGCACAGGACCCTCTTTGCCATCCACCATCTCAAGCCGAATGCCAACGGTGCCTCTCGTCGCAAGCCGATGAACAAGACCATGTAGATAGTCCGCCTCTTGCTCGGCGCTGAATCCAGATCGGCGCGGCATGCTCATTGTGATGACACCTCGCGACACGACAAAGCTGGCCGGAGGATAGCCGAAACACTTAAGCCGGCCCGCCATGACACGTTGGGCCTTGTCGAGGACCATGCTCACATCTTGAGGCGTCAGTTGACCTTGGTCGATAAGGCGAAACTCGATCACGTCCCGCGTCAGATCTGTGCGTTCGGCCTTGAGACGCTTCATGAGCTTGTCGATGCCCTGCTTTGTATCGTCCTTTACAATCTTCGCAATGTTGTCGATGCGCTGATCAAGTTTGGGACCCACGAAACGATCTAAGTCTTCGATCGCTTGGTCTAGGGCTACGGGAGCACTTGCGTTGCGGGTTCCGCAGCTCGCGACGAATGCGGTAGCAAACATGCATCCAACGACAAAAAGCGCGTTCTTCGCAGACACGTACTTTGATAGGGGTCTAGTCATGGTCAGGATCCTCTTGAGGAACAACGACCGAGAGGCCAAGATCATCCAGCTGATCCGAATCGACATCGGTGGGCGCCCCGCACATCAGATCACTTGCCGTCATGGTCTTGGGAAACGCGATCACCTCCTGAATCGAATCGGCTCCAAGCATACACATCACTAGGCGGTCAAGCCCCCACGCCATGCCTCCATGGGGCGGTGTCCCAAACTGTAGCGCACGCACAAACCACCCAAAACGGCGCTCAATCTCATCCTCCTCCATGCCAAGCAACTGGAAGATGGCCTGCTGCACGTCCTGGTCATGGATTCGAATACTCCCGCTGCCAAGTTCGTGGCCGTTCATGACCAGGTCGTAGGCACGGGCGCGCATACCTTCTAACGACGCGCGTCGTGCAGGATTGCTGCACGCATCCGCGCCTTCTTTGGCGGCCTCCATGAGCGCGGCAACATCCTTTTCATGAATGCTGGTAAACGGATGGTGGGCTGCCTCGAGGGTGCCCGTTTCTTCATTCCAAAGAAACAGTGGAAACTCGGTAATCCACACGACCGCATTCTTGTCTAGGCATCGCAGCGATAGCAGATCCGCAATGGGATTGCGAACGCCGCCAAGGACCCGGTACACCAGCGAAGCACGGCCTGCTGCGAAGCACACCAGGTCTCCGGGAACGGCACCGAGATCTTCAATCACCGCGCTTCCCGCGTCCGTCGATAGAACTTTGCCAAGCGGGCCGGTCGCGCGTTCCTCAGTAATTTTGGCCCATGCAAGCCCCGGGGCGCCCATCGATCTGGCGGTGGCTTCTAGACCTTCAAGCTGTTTGCGCGACAGCGTTGCTCCGCCGGGAACGCGGAGAGCCTTGACCATGCCACCCGCCTTCACGGCGTTGGAGAAGATTGAAAATCCAAGGGCGTCAATGTGGCCGCCGATATCCTTCAACTCAAGAGGGTTGCGAAGATCGGGCTTGTCACTGCCAAAACGCTCCATGGCCTCGGCATACGTCATGCGCGGAAGCGGCACGGGGAGTTCTTCCCCACGCCAACGCTTCACCAACCCGGCCATCAATGGATCGAGCACGCCGTAGACGTCTTCTTCGGTCACGAAGCTGGCTTCGAGATCGAGTTGAGTAAACTCGGGCTGTCGGTCGGCGCGAAGATCTTCATCGCGATAGCAACGTGCAATCTGGTAGTAGCGATCCTGCCCGGCAATCATCAGCAACTGCTTGAACAACTGCGGAGACTGAGGCAAGGCATAGAATCGACCGGGTTGAAGTCGACTCGGAACCAAGTAGTCGCGCGCGCCCTCCGGCGTGGAACGAATCATGGTGGGCGTTTCGATCTCGGTAAATCCGTTTT
Organism: Phascolosoma agassizii; assembly: GCA_035593235.1. NCBI lineage: Eukaryota > Metazoa > Annelida > Sipuncula > Phascolosomatiformes > Phascolosomatidae > Phascolosoma > Phascolosoma agassizii. The sequence continues at coordinate 35,748 of JAVJHY011780801.1, forward strand.
GCTCAAGATGATCTCGAATGGTTGAGACGACAGCTGCTCGGGCCATCAGGGCGTGCGTCGCTTGTTCCCGTCGCAAATCAAGATAGCGATGCCTAAGCCGAACCTCGGCCCCCACTTCGGAGCGACCATCCAAAGGGAACGGCGGAGTCTGGGCACGAGAGAACACCTTCAAATGCAGAGCTTCTACTTCAATTGCGCCTGTATCCATCTTGTCGTTCGCCGCGTCGTCAGGTCGCGCAATCACGTTGCCTCCGACTTGAAGCACCCATTCGCCGCGCACCTGTTCGGCTTGTTGGAGCAACGCAGAATCCTTATCGCCTCGAAACGTGACCTGCGTGATTCCGTAGCGATCGCGCAAGTCGACAAAGACAACCCCTCCTTGGTTTCTCAGGGAATGCACCCAACCGCACAGGGTGACGTTGCTGTCTACATCGGCCGGACGGAGTTGCCCGCAGGTATGTGTTCGAAGGGACGTGCGCATGGGGAGAGTCCTCTGGGAGATTCAAGCCTCATGGGGAGGCCAAGCTGCAGGTAGTCAAGGGCGATTCTCCCGGAGGGTCGCTTCTGACAAAGACGCGACAGAGGGAAGTTTTTGGAACGAAATACGTCCAAAGTTCGCTCAGCCAGGGCCATTGCTGGCCTTCTCACGAGAGGCGCCTGTTGTTTCGGCATTCGTAGTGCGCATCTTCGAAAAGTTGGTCGATAGGAACGCAGCTTCGGCATGGTCGCCGGGGTGAGACATCTTCGGCACGGTCGCCGGGGAAGGGCAGGCAACTTCGGGCGCGCTGTGAAGCGACGCTCTATTGATTGACACAACCTTAGCGCGACAAATCTGACTTTGAAACCTACGGAGGCCTGGGCTGCCCGCAGCGCTCAGGAGTCGCCATCGATTGAGGACAACCCATGAACGCACGCTTTCCGGCAAGCCGCAGCATCGTCAGATCCCTCATTGCAACGAGCGCAGGGCTCTTGCTACTCGCCGGATCGAGTGTGGCGTGGGGCGCCCCCGAAGTGCCCGTCGCGGGTCCCGAGTTTGACGCCAACGCGAGTCCCGTCGCACCCAAGGCCAAGATCGCAGCTCCCGCAAACACCAAGGCGCCCACCGCATCAGCCATCGCACCTGAAAAAGGCGCCACCCCACGAGTGGCAACTCGCAGCGTCTCCAAGGCCACCACTTCGAAAAAAGTAGTCTCCGTTGCGGTCAAGCCCGCGCCCTTGCCAGTCAACTATGGCACCCCTCCCGCACTTGCGAACCTCCCTCGCCCCGCCATTCGCTCGTCCAACAAGACCGGCGCCGCCGTTCGTAAGGCCAAGTCGGCCGCTGGAAAACAGCATGCGAACCGCGTCGTCGTAACGTCGAGGCCGGGCACCAGTACGACTACCCGCTACGTGCGCTCTACAAGTACCGCCCCGTCTACGAGCACACCGGCTCGAAGTCCCGCTCCGACGATTATCTACTCGAGTCCCAACTATCACGTGACCTCGAGCGGCGTGATTCACACATACGCAACACCCGGCTACGTTCAGCCCACGACATACGTATCGCAGCCGTATGGCTGCTTCACCTGACGCTAAGACGTTGCGCCCGACCGTGCGTCGGGCATCTTTGACACGTCCGTTTCAAACGTTGAGGCCATCCGTACGAGGTCCAAGCCGCGTTCGAGAGGGCTAAAGAACGTACTGTCCCAAATCTTGATCCTCAAGCAGATCGCCCATGCGCTGACTCACGTACTGGTCGTCAATCACAATGTCTTGACCTTTGAGAGCACTGCCTTCGAAGGAGACTTCGCCGAGAATGCGTTCCATCACGGTGCTGAGTCGCCGTGCGCCAATGTTCTCGTGAAGGGCATTCGCCCGAGCCGATATTCGAGCGATCTCATTGATCCCCGCTTGGGTAAATCGAATTCGCACGCCTTCCGTAGCAAGCAGCGCCTCGTACTGTCGCGTCAATGCGTTGCGCGGTTCCTGGAGAATGCGCACGAAGTCTTCTTCCCGCAAGTCATCAAGCCTCACACGGATCGGAAGGCGGCCCTGGAGCTCGGGCAATAGATCGCTCGGCTTGCTCACGTGGAATGCGCCTGCTGCGATAAACAGAATGTGGTCGGTCCGCACCGGACCAAAGCGCGTTTGAACGGTACTTCCCTCAATGAGCGGCAAGAGATCTCGCTGAACTCCTTGTCGGGACACATCGGCGCCTTGCGTTCGACTGGAACCCGCGACCTTGTCGATTTCATCCAGAAACACAATGCCGTTGTTTTCGACGAGGGATATGGCCTCGGATTCGACGTCGCTTGAATCCACCAATGAATCGGCTTCTTCTTCAAGCATCACGTTCCGGGCGTCGCGTACCGTCATGCGTTTCTTGGTCGTGCGCTGCTGCGCAACTTGTTCGAACATCTTCGAAAAATCGATGCCTGATTGACCAAGGGCGGGGTTATCAAAGATATTGCCAAGCGCCTGGGCCGAATCACGAACGTCGATTTCAATCTCACGCTCGTCAAGTGCCCCCGCCTGGAGTCGCTGGCGGAGCTTGACGCGTATCGCCGAAAGATCGGTCATGGAAGGGGTGGCATCTCCCGATGTTTGAAACCCAAGGGGATCCAAATCAGGATCACCGGGTTCGTAGCTA
>JAVJHY011781879.1:0-38373 GCA_035593235.1 Phascolosoma agassizii
CTCCTCCCGGCACCAACCGTCGAAGGGCTGCAGGCGTTGCATCGCAGTGGCCGGTGGGTTCGCCTCGTCGCTCCGCCCGGCTCGATCATCTTGAACACCGGTGACTATCTCCAACGGGTCTCCAACGACCTGTTGCCGTCAACGACGCATCGGGTCAGCCCACCTCGCGATCCCGCCCAACGGCTATCGAAGCGAACGAGCATCCCGCTCGCCGCCTACTTCCGGCCAGACGAGACGCTCGAGGTGCTCCCAGGGCTCGGCGCGCCGAAGTACCAACCGATCCCGGTCATCACGTTCCACACTCGCACAACGGCCAAGTTCTACGGCGACGACTACGCCGTCGAGTCACCACTCCCCTGATCCTGGGGGCGAAGCGGTCCCGATCCGGCAGTGCAACGGTGCCCTCGTTAGTGTGTTGCGAGGGGGCGCAATGAAAGCGTTGATCGTGATACTCAATCGGAACCGTCCATTCATGACCACGATTCCGTGAGCGCCGCTGCCGGTACGGCACTCATCACCGGAGCTGCGGGCCATCTTGGCCGAAGTATCGTCAGCTCGCTCGCCCGGCGGTCCTTCACGGTCGCGGTTCACGACATCGACGCGGCCTCGCTCGACCAGCTCACAGCCTCGACCGATGGGGCATTCTCGTTCGTTGCTGACGTCCGCGATCCGGCGGCGGCATCCGAGCTCGTATCTGCGGTGATCGATCGGCTCGGCCCGATCGATGTGCTGGTCAACGCTTTGGGCGTTGAGGGTCCAATCGCCCAGATCGAGGACGTCAGTCCGGCGGACGTGCAACAGGTCTTCGATGTGAATGTCTCGAGCCTGTTCTGGCTCTGCGGTGCGATCGTTCCGAGCATGAAACAACGCCGCAGGGGGCGGATCGTCAACATCGCGTCTGGCGCCGGGCTGGCAGGCGGTTCATTGGCGAGCCCGTATCATGCGTCGAAGCACGCCGTCGTCGGGCTGACACGCTCGCTTGCCCGCGAGTTGGCGCCGCATCAGATTTCCGTGAATGCGGTGTGCCCCGGCTATATCGATTCTCCGATGGTTCACCGGATCATCGCCAGAGAGACCGCCGAGACCGGGCGTCCGGCCGACGTCGTGGGCGCCATCCCCATGGGACGTATGGGCGAAGCGGACGAAGTCGCGTCAGTCGTGTCGTTCCTGGCCGCGGATGCGCCTTCGTACATGAGCGGTTCGTGTCTCGTTGTCGACGGAGCGCTCCGAGCATGAGCAGTCAGCGGGTTGCCGTCGTGACGGGAGCAAGTCGCGGTATCGGAGCCGCCATCGCTCTCCGGCTCGGTGACGCCGGTTTCGCGATGCAACTCGTCTCGCGTCGAACCGATCTGATGCAGGAAGTCGCGGCGAGGATCCAGTCAACCGGTGGCACAGCGATCGCTCATGAATGCGATCTCGCCAACCGTGAAGACGTCACGGCGTTCGCCACCCAACTCGCGCACGAGCACCCCGTGCTGGACGTGTTGGTCAACAACGCCGGAACGGTTCACGTCGGTGGCCTGATGGACCAGGGTGGCGAGGCTTGGGACGACGTGATGACGGTCGATCTCTGGTCGGCTTTCGAGTTTGCGCGTCTCCTCGCTCCCTCGCTCGTTCGGAGCGGACACCCTGCGTCGATTGTGAACATCGGTTCGGTCCTCGGCGTACTCGCCTCTCCGGGGACCGTGTCCTACAACGTCGCCAAGGCGGCACTTCACCACATGACCAAATCGCTTGCAGTCGAGCTCGGCCCGAACGGGGTTCGGGTCAATGCTGTTGCGCCCGGCTATATCGGTACGGAGATGTTCGAGACTTCCAACCCTCCGGATCGAAAGACCGCCCTGGCCGCTGCACATCCCCTCGGAAGGATCGGGACACCGGAAGAAGTAGCCGAGGTCGTTGCGTTCCTTTGCTCCGATGCCGCTTCGTTTGTTACGGGCGCGGTTCTCCCCGTTGACGGCGGACTGACGAGCAAACTCGCTGTCCCGCCACTCGACCCGACATGACTTTCTCAAAGGTGGGGTCGGAGCCAGTCGATCGTCGTGGTGTTGAAATCCGCTGAGTTCTCCATGGTCACCAGGTGGCCGCAACCCGGGAATACGACGAGTTCAGACCCATCGATTGCGCTGTGCAACTCTTCTGAACACGACACCGGCAATAGGTAGTCGAGATCGCCGACAGTGATCAATGTTGGTGACCGAACACGAGATGCCTCGGCACTCAGGTCGTAGCTGAGGTTCGCCTCGATCTGGCCGAGCAGCCCGTCGTACGTGGCCGGATTTACCTGCATGTTGGCGAGGATCTCCATCAGATCATCGAAGTTGTTCATCATGTAGGACGGGCTGAAGAGCAGCGGGAGCGTTGCGTCGTAGTAGAAGTCTGTGCCTCCGGCCAGCAGGATCTTCTTGAGCAAACCGAGCGAATACGCGGAGAACCCTCGTGTTACGAGCCAGCTCGAGTGAAGCTGCAGCGTGCGTACACGTTCTGGAGCGTGAACGGCCATGTGGAGACCGATCGCCCCACCCAGCGACGATCCTGAAATGTGAGCGGACTCGAGTCCGATGTGGTCCATGACCGCAATCGTGTCGCCAGCCATCTGTTCGACGGTGTACGGCGCAGGTGTCGTATCACTTCGTCCAACACCTCGGCCGTCGAAGATGACGCATCGTACGTACGGCTTGTACGCCTCTACCTGTGGCATCCAGCGCGTACCGTCAGCTCCGGTGCCTCGTATGAACAGGACGGTCTGATGGTCACTATCCCCGTGCTCCTCGTAGTAGATGTTCGCGTCGTTCGATCGCGCAAATGGCATCTCTCAACTCCGGTCTGAATGGTTCGGAACTTCGACTGTTTCGATGGATCCCAACGCCAGCTGTACTGTTGCAGCGATCGAGACCGCCGCGTCCTCTCGCCATCGAGGAGCGGTGAGTTGTACACCGACCGGGAGGCCGTCGGCGTCGAACCCGGCTCGGACGATGCAGGTCGGAAGACCGGTCACATTCTGTGGAACGGTGAAGGGCATGACGAGCTCACGGAGTGGGCGGCTCTCGCCGTTCAGCACTCCCTGGTCGCTGGCATCGACTCTGCTCGGACCGACGCCCGAGATCGGGCTGACAACGGCGTCGACGAACTGAATCGCGTGTTCGAAGTCGGCTACGATGCGACGCCTCATGTCTTGAGCCGCGAGGTACTGGGAGATGGAGACGTCTGCGGCTGCCTCGAGCCGAGATCGAACGTCGACGCCATAGTCGCCAGCTCGATCGGGGAAGAGGGCCAGGTCGTGACTGTGGACCCGGTACGCCTCCGCCATTTGGATTGGCGCGAACGCCTCGAGAATCGTTTGTGCGTCGGGCAGGACGATCTCTACGAGTTCAGCGCCCAGTTCCGAGAGCACGTTCAGCGTTCTCCGGTGGACCTCACCGACGCTTGCGTCGAGTCCGGGACCCATGAGGTTGTCTGACGTCGCGATTCGGGTTCCGGCCAGAGAACTCCGTCGATGTGGTTCGTAGCGGAACGTTCGACCAGAAGATCCCGAATCGGCGGAATCGGCGCCGCTCATGATCGAGACCATCGTCGCCACGTCGTCGATCGACCTTCCGAGTGCTCCGGGCGTGTCGAACGATGGTGCGAGAGCAACACCGCCGCTTCGACCAATTAGCCCGTAGGTCGGCTTGAGGCCGACGACCCCGCAGAACGAGGCCGGGATTCGGATGGACCCACCGGTGTCGCTGCCCACTGCGAGAGGCACCATTCCCGACGAGACAGCCGCGCCGGACCCGCCACTTGACCCACCAGGAACACGGTCCAGGTTCCACGGATTTCGTGTACCTGGCCGCGATGGGTGTTGGCTGGTGATGCCCCATCCGAATTCATGTGATCTCGTCGTGCCGACGATCAGCGCGCCGGCCTGTCGCAGCCGACGGACGAGTTGGGCGTCGCTGTCGGCGATCCGACCATCCAGTGCGTCTGAGCCGTAGTCGGCGATGGCGCCTTGTACGTTGAAGAGTTCCTTGATGGCGACAGGGACGCCGTGCAGCGGTCCCCGGCTCTCGCCGCGCCACAGCTCGGCGGTGCGCGCCACGGCATCGGCTCGCGCTGACTCTTCCAGAACGCTGGCGAACGCACCGATGGCTTCGTTCTCGCCGGAGATACGGTCGAGCACCGACTCGAGGGCTTCGACCGGACTTGCCTTTTGGGAAGTGAAGTGCTGCTCCAAACCGCGTGCGGTCAACTCCCACAGTTCGGTCACGGATTTCTCGAAATCTCGTCGACCATTTCGTACCCGGCCTTGTCGAGCGACGGGGCACCCCCGAGGATCCAGAGGATGGTCATGGCCTCATCGTCCACACTGCCGGCCGAGTGCGCCGAATTTGCCGGGATGAACACGACGTCGCCGGGGCCGATGTCGTAGTACCGATCCTGCACCCGATGCCAGCCGTGCCCGCTCATGACGATCACAACCTCTTCGGCGTGGGGATGGAGATGATGCTCATGAGTACTGCCCGGTGGGTAGATCGTCTGCCCAACCATCACCTGCTCGGACCCCTGACGAGCCTCGGAGATCAGCGAGCGAATATCGAGGTGCCCGAACGGCGTGTCGGACCAATCGTCCGGCGTCGTGGTATCGGCTCGAATCACATAGTCGACCATCCGCCCAATATATTATAACATCTGGATGTGCACCATGATTTGCTTGATGGCTCCCAGATACTCGAGTTCTATGAGCGGGGATACATACGCCCGGGTCGTGTCTTCAGTGCGAGTCAGGTCGAGGAACTTCGTGGTCTGGTCAGGTCGTCGTGCGCTCGGGAGAAGGCCGAAGGACGACTGTACGACTTGCTGGATCCGGCCCTCTGGCCCGAACATGACGAGGAGGATCAAGAATCGAACCAGGGTGTGGTGAACAACGGCGAGCCCGAACGCCATGTCGAGTTCCTCTTCAACCTGTGGCGCATCGAACCCAGGATCCGAGAGTTCATCTTCGATTCTACGCTCGCCCGGTGGGCTGCCCAGCTCATCGGTTCGCGCCAGGTACGCCTTCTCGAAGACAACGCGCTCTGGAAAGAACCCTTCTCCGGTGGTGAGCTGAAATGGCATCAGGACTACCCCTACTGGCCCCTCGCTCAGCCCAACGCGGTAACGGCGTGGATCGCGCTCGACGATGTGGATGCGGTGAACGGGGCTATGGCGGTCGCAGTAGCCAGCCATCTCACCGGTGAACGACTCCCGGCTGCGTTCGGCACCGGGAGGTCGTACCTGCACGATCGGCGTCCGTCGTCGGTACGGCCGATAGAGGATCCTTTGGCGATGGGATTCGATGTCGAAACGGTGTCGCTGCGTGCCGGTGAGGTGTCATTCCACTCCGCTTTGCTGTGGCATGCATCAGGGCCCAATGACAGCAGTCGACAACGACGCGCACTCGTGATCCGGTATGTGGGTGATGGAACGATCTGGTTGGGATCGCAGAGATACGAATACAACTACAGTGACGAAGAGGTCGGCCTCACCGCTGGTGAGCCCATCGCCGGCGAGTTCTTCCCACTCGTTTCCGACTTGAGTTCGGCGAACGGGTGATCAACGAAAGGACCTCAACATGCATCGGCTAGAACATGCCCGAATTCTCACCTGTGTCGACGAGACCGTCATCGACGACGGAACCGTCGTCATCGACGAAGATCTGATCGCATGGGTCGGACCGTCCAGCGAAACACCCAAAAGATTCGCCGGTGACAACGTGCCGGTGACCGATGTCGGTGGCGCCACGATCATGCCAGGACTCATCGACTGTCACATGCACATCAGCTTCGGCGAACCGCGCTCAGAGGAGGAGCTGTACCTCTACACGCCGTCGCCCTATCGGGCAATCCGTGCCGCGATGAATGCCGAGAAGGTTCTTCTGGCCGGAGTCACGAGCGCGTGCGACCCAGGTGGTCCAGTCGGTGTTGCGACAGCGGTTCGCGACGCGATCGACGCCGGCCTGATCCAGGGCCCCAGGCTCTCTGCCGCGGGGAGGCAAATCACGACCCAGCAGGGCATCGGAGACACCTTGCCGCGCTGGATCGACGTGGAGGAGTCTTCGTTCGGCGCCCTCGTCCGGAACAGGGATGAACTTCTGGGTGAGATTCGAAATGAGGTGAAGGACGGAGTCGATCTCGTCAAGATCGCCGGCTCCGGCCCAGGCACGACCGAGTGGGCAGCATTTCGTCTCGACGAACTCGAACTCGCCGTCGACGAATCACACCGGCTCGGACGACCGGTGACCATGCATGCACGGTCACGCCAGTCGGTTGCCGATGCCGTCGAGGCGGGTATCGACTGGATCATGCATGCCTCCTACATGGATACGGCAACACTCGATCGCTCGATCGAGAGCGATATCCCCCTCTTACCAGCGATGACCCTTCTGGCGAACTCGCTGGAGAGCGGCACCATGTCAGGGGCGGCAAAGGACGGTATCCAGCGAGAGCTGGATGCGGCGGTGTCTATCCTGTCCAAGGCATACCAGCAGGGGGCAACATTGATCGCTGGATCCGAAACGGGGTTCGCTATGACACCCTATGGTGAATGGCACACCCGCGAAATGGAGCTGTTCGTCACCCACCTCGGGATGAGCGACATGCGGGCACTTCTGTGTATGACCCGCGATGCAGCTGTTGCCGCGCCGCGTCACACGGACATGATCGGCACGTTGACGCCAGGAAAATACGCCGATCTCCTGGTCGTCGACGGGCAACCGGACCGGGATGTGCGAATACTTGCTGACCGGTCTCGACTGACGTCGATTTTCAAGGGCGGTTCGCAAGTCGCGCCGTGGCGGCCGCAAGAGGAGCCGGCCGCTCGAATGTCGTTCGAAACGTCTCGGCCCTATACAGGCGACCTGTACCTGCGGGGATCGAGGTGACCGCACTGGAGGAGTGTTGGCGGTTGGACCAACGGGTCGCAGTGGTGACAGGCGCCGCCCGAGGGTTTGGGGCGGCGATTGCCAGTCGGCTCGCCGAAGCGGGAGCGATTGTGACGATCGCCGATGTTCGTCGCCAGGAAGCGGTTTCGACCGCAGAGCGAATCGCGGCAGATACCGGTGGTCTTTGCCGAGGGCAAACGCTCGACGTCGTCGACGAAGATTCGGTGTCGACGTTGTTCGCAGAAGTCGAATCGCATGATGGATCCGTGGACATCCTGGTCAACAACGCCGGCGTCTTCTCAAACTTCTACGTATCGGAGATGCCGCTTGACGAGTTTGCACGAATCATGGAAGTCAACGTCACCGGCACTTTTCTCTGCAGTCGAGAGGCCGCCCGCCACATGCGTCCCCGTGGTGGTGGGGTGATCGTCAATATCGCCTCGGTCGATGCGCAAGCGCCGTCGGCGGAGGGTCTTCTCTACTACACCACCTCGAAACATGCCATCGCCGGCTTGACGCGGTCTCTGGCGATGGAGCTGGCGCCGGACGGTATCCGTGTCAACGCGGTCTGCCCGGGCGCGGCGATGACCGAGGGCGCCATCGAACTCGTCACGTCGGGCGCTGAACATGGAATCGACCTTGCGGCCCAATGGGATGGGATCGTTCGTCGCACCCCGCTCGGCCGGCTCTGTCAGCCCGATGACGTCGGGAGGGCGGTTGCCTTTCTCGCTTCCGACATGGCCCAGTTCGTCACGGGCGTCCTGTTGCCGGTAGACGGGGGAATTCTCGTGCAACCGCTTGAGGGATACATGGCCAACGGAGGGATCGACTGATGTCAGACAAGCCTTCCTCGGCTCGCACCCAAGCGATGCCCTCGGTCGTCGGCGAGCAGCTGCGCAGCGAGATCCTGGACGGATCGATCGAACCTGGAGAGCGCATCAACGTCCGTCAGACCGGGCTGAGGCTTCAGGTCTCGGCCATCCCGATACGAGAGGCGATACGCCTGCTTGAAGCGGAAGGCCTGGTCGAGACCATTCCGAATGTCGGCGCCGTTGCGGCGCGGGTGTCCCGAGTCGAGCTGGAAGATGTCTACGATCTCCGGCGCATGATCGAGCCGGCGATTGCTCGCCGTTCGGTTGCCCGCATGTCCGATGACTACCCGGAGGTCCTCTGTACCACCCTGAAGGAACTCGAGGCGGCCGAACGTGACACCGACGGCATCAGCGGTTCGGTTCTCACCATTCATCGCCGGTTTCATTGGGAGCTGCTCGCCCCCGCCGCGACCCCGCTCGTCGAGGACACGCTCCGGCGTCTGTGGCGTATTTCCGAGCGCTACGTGGCACTCACCAGGGGAGCCGTGCTCCCCGTTGCCGATACCCAGCACGCACAGATGGTCGAGATGTGCGAGCACCGCGACGGCGACGCCCTCGCCGATCTGCTCGCCCACCACCTTCATCTCGCCGCCAACACGGTCATAGGTGGATTTGAACAAGAGCAGAACATACCGGAGCAGGTCTGATGCACGAGGTGATCCTGCCGAAGACCGGCATCTACGAGGATGACGTCGTGCTCATCGAGTGGATCGCCGAGGAAGGCAGTCGGGTCGCAGCAGGCGACACGATATTCGTCATGGCCAGCGAGAAGGTCGAGATGGATATCGAATCCCACGTCGACGGATGGATCCACCTCGAGGCCGAGCCCGGGTTCGAGGGCCCGATCGGCACGCGCATCGGCGTCATCAGCGATACCGAGACGGCGTATCGAGACCTCGTCGCCGGGCCATGACCGACGACCAGATCCTCGAGCGCGGCTTGAAGAGGATGACAAGGATCCGCGTATTCGAGGATCGTGTCCTCAGTGAATTCGCGAAGGGTGACATGCCCGGGTTCGTGCACACGTACCACGGCGCCGAGGCGGTGGCGTCTGGCATCTGCGCGCACTTGGACGATGCCGACATGATCACGAGCACACACCGTGGACATGGGCACTGCATTGCCAAAGGCTGTGAGTTTCCGGGGATGGTCGCCGAGTTGTACGGCCGAGAGACGGGCCTGTGTCGGGGGCGCGGCGGTTCGATGCACATCGCCGATTTCGGGCGCGGAATCCTCGGTGCAAATGCCATTGTCGGCGGAGGGATCTCTCTGGCCGTCGGAGGAGCGCTGGCGGCCCAGGTCCTCGGCGATCAGCGGGTGGCGGTCTCGTTCTTCGGTGACGGCGCCGCCAATCAGGGCATATTCCACGAATCGCTCAACCTCGCGGCGATCTGGCGCCTGCCCGTAGTGTTCGTCTGCGAGAACAACAACTGGGCCGAGTCGACCCCATCGTCATACGCGACGAGCGTCGCGGACATCGCGACCCGAGCCCGAGCGTATGGGATCCCCGGCGCAATCGTCGACGGCTCCGACTATCTCGACGTGTATCAGCAGGCGGGCGCGGCGATCGATCGGGCCCGCTCCGGTGAAGGCCCGACGTTGATCGAGGCGAAGATCACACGTATGCGCGGCCACTTCGTCGGCGATCCCGAGCAGTATCGCTCGCGCGATGAGCGCCGTGCTGCTCGAGCCGCCGATCCTGTCGCCGCCCTCGCCGAGACTATCGACATCGGCGACTACAAGAGCGAGGTCGTTGCCGAGCTCGACAGCGCATACGAATCTGCGCGCAGTGCACCATGGCCCGAGCCCTCTGATGTAGAGCGGTACGTCATTTCGGAATCGGCAACCGATGATCGGGAGTCGTCCAGACCGCCCGAGACCGATCGAGAGGGCTCATACCTTCAGGGTTTGAACGAAGCTCTGGTCGAGGCGATGCGACGCGACCCGACCGTCGTCGTCATCGGTGAGGACATTGCCGGCGGGGCCGGCCTTGGCGAACCGCTCGAGGGGGCGATGGGTGGAACGTTCGGTGTCACCAAGGGTCTTTTTCAGGAGTTCGGCCGAGAGCGAGTGCGCGACACGCCTATCTCCGAAGCGGGTTTCGTCGGTGCGAGTGTCGGCGCAGCGCTGGCTGGACTGCGGCCGGTAGTCGATCTGATGTGGGCGAGCTTTGCGCCGTACTGTTTCGACCAGATCTTCAATCAAGCGGCCAAGATGCGGTACATGTCCGGAGGCCAGACAGACGTACCGATCGTGGTTCGGATGGCGGTGGGTGCCGGTCTACGGGCCGGAGGGCAGCACTCTGACACGCTCTACTCACTGTTCACGCACATACCAGGAGTGAAGGTGGTCGTGCCCTCCAGCCCGGCGGACGCGAAGGGTTTGCTCCTTCGGTCGATCGCTGACGACAACCCCGTCATCTTCCTCGAGCACATGAGCCTCTACCGTGCCGTTGGCCCGCTGCCCGAAGGCCCATACGAACTGCCAATCGGGAAGGCGTCGATCCTGAGGACCGGCGACGACGTGTCGCTGATCGCGGTCGGCTCGAGCGTGCACGTGGCCACCGAAGCCGCAGACCAGCTCGCAGGATCGCATGGCATATCTGCCGAGGTCATCGATCTCAGAACTCTCGCGCCGCTCGACATTCAGACGTTGTCGACGTCGGTCGGCCGCACCGGCAGAGCGGTCGTGATTGACGAGAGCCCACCGCGATGCAGTGTCGCGTCCGAGGTGGCGGCCGTCGTGACCGAAGCGGTGTTCGAGCAACTTCGATCGCCGATTGCCCGAGTCACCGCCGCGAACTCACCAGTTCCGTTCAGCCCACCGCTCGAAGACGCTTACCTTCCCTCCGTCGACGACATCGTTCGAGCCGTCACGCGGATGTCATGAAGTCACGCGGACGACGCGAGCAGGAGTAGCTCGAACAACCGGTCGACTTCTGCGGTCGTCTCCGGGTCGAGTTCAAATCCGACCGGTCTCCTCATCCGTGCGCTTGTGAAGACGCCCTGCTTGACGAGCAAGTGCTTCTCGACGGCGACGAAGGCATCGAGGCTGCTCTGCAGTGAGATGAGGGAGGCGAGTGGCCCGTTGATCGCGTCGACACGATCTTGCTCACCGTTCACGAGTGCAGTCCACAGAGCGACGATCGCCCAGCACACCTCTGCCCCAGGCATCGTTCCGGTGATGCCGCGCCCAAAGCTGTCGACGAGGGAGATTCCTCCAGAGCCTTCGAAGACGCGCGCTGCTCCGTTGGTTTTGTTTCTCAGGTCGGTCAATCGCGGACCGATCGGAACCGCTTCGGGCTTGAACAGGACGCGCTCCTGGTATGCGTCGAGCAGGGAGGCCTGCATACCGATTGACATCGGTGTCCCGACGTAGCCGCTTGCGTCCTGGATGATGACCGGAATCTCGATCGCGTCGAGAAGCGACTTGTAGTAGGCGTAGAGCTCAGCGTCGCCGGCGGAGACTGACATCGGCGGAATCGCCATGACCGCGCTGGCGCCGACGTGCTCGGCATGACGGGCGAATCCCAAGGCGACGCTCGTGCTCTCCGCCCCGACGCTCACCACCACCGGCCCATGATCGAGTCCGTACTCACAGCTGAGGCGAGCGAGTTCTCGTCGTTCCTCACCCGACAGGCGGAGGACCTCGGAGACCATGGCCATGACGATCCCGTCTATGCCGTGACCGTACATCCACGTGATCTCGGCGGCCAGAATTTCGGTGTCGATGGTGTCGTCGTCGCGGAACGGGGTCTGGAACACGGGAAAGACGCCGGTGAGGGGAAGCCCCATATCGCGACAGTATCAGCGTGCCTGCTGGCGCGCCCAGGTGTCGGTCAGAAGAACGTCCGTATCACGCCAACGATGTCGAACTCGTCGTCAACGAGCGGCATGGCACGCCACCGGTCAAATGTCGTACAAGGATGTGATATCCCACAGCCGATGATGTCGCCGACAGCGATGTCGAATCCCGACGCGATTCGGACGTAGGCATGCTGGTCGTCGAGAGCGAATATCTCGAGTTCGCCGTCGATGTGTCGCACCTGTTCGTCCCGTCGAACCAGGAGCGGTTTTGGCAGGTCGACATCGTAGGATGCGTCTCGCATTCCGAAGCCGAGCAGAACGAGGCCGGGTTCGGGTCGCGACACCACGTAGGACCAGACCGTCAGTGCTGCGTGCAACGGGGGAGAGGTGTCCATTGGTGGCCGTACTCCGAAGGGTGTCGTTTTCGCGTAGAGGACCGAGTCGTGTGTCACATAACAGCCAGGACGGATCACGAGACGGGTCGGCCTCGACAGGTCGAGGTCGATGCCGAGCAGCGTGACAACCCGGTCCGGGAACATGCTGCCGCCAGCGGTGATGACGATCTCGTCGAGATCGTCGAAGAGCTTCAGCCTGTCGAGGCGCACCGCGAGGTCACGGAGTCGAAGGAGGAAGTCATCGACTACGGAGTGGTCCTCACCCGTCGAGGGCGCAACTCCCTCGTAACCCCCGACGCCGAGAAGGCTTACGTGTCGTGAAGCGACGGCGGCATGCGCAACAGCCACCGCCTCGTCGATCGTTCGGCAACCTGTTCGGCCGTCTGCCATGCCGAGCTCGACGAGGACACCGATCTGATTTCCCTCGGGGGTCGCCGCCAGCGCCTGCTCCATCGCCTCCACCGCTGCGAGGGAGTCGACGAGACAGATGATCTGCGCCTCCGGATCGTCGTTGAGTTCGCTCCAGACCCAGCGCACGGCGGCAGGGTCGATGACCTGGTGGGCGAGCAGGATCCGCTGGACACCAAACCGGCGGAATATCTGGGCCTGGCTCGCAGTGGCCGCTGTGATGGCCCATGCTCCGGCGGCCACTTGCCGTTCGATGATTTCGGGGGACATCGTGGTCTTGGCATGGGGCGCCAACGAGATGTCGTTCTCCTGGCAGAATCTGGCCACGGTCGCGATGTTGTGATCGAGATCAGCAGCCGAGATCGTTGCCACCGGAAAGAGGAAGTCATCGCGAAACAGGTTCAGGTGAGCGTCCATGATCCGGTCGAGATCGCCCGGTTGCTTGAGGGGAGGCCAACCCTTGTACAGCCAGCTCGGCCCTGTATCCGGCAGATGGTCGTTCACTGGCAGTTGTCGGACAACACGCTGTCCCTCCACGACGCGAGAGTACCTGCCTGGCTCGGCATGGCGCCCACAAGATGTTATATGATCTGTGAATCCGCTGACCGACTGACGGAGAGGCCATGGCAGCAACTCGCATCGGGATCGATACCGGCGGTACCTTCACCGATCTCATTCGCTTCGACGTGAACAGCGGATCGGTCTCGTCGCTCAAGGTATCGTCGACGCCCACCGAACCGCTCGATGCCTTCATTTCGTCGATCCGCGACTCGGGTGTCACCTCGGAGGAGATAGCGTTTCTCGTTCACGGAACGACCGTCGCCACGAACGCTCTCATCCAGCGAACCGGGGCCAAGGTTGCCTTTCTCTGTACTGCGGGACACGAGGACATTCCATACATCCAGCGGGTGAACCGCCAGTTCCTCTACGACCTCACATGGGACAAGCCGCGGCCGCTGCTGAGGAGCCGACGCCACTGCTTTGGAGTCCAGGAGCGAATCAATGCCCACGGTCAGGTGGTGCTACCCCTCGAGGACGACGTCGTCGACAACGTGTGTGACCAGCTCGAGGCTGGGGAGTTCGACGCCATCGCCGTGTGCCTGTTGTTCTCGTACCTCAGCACCACTCACGAAGAGTCGCTCGCGTCGGCGCTTCGGTCCCGGTTCCCCGACACGCCGCTATCGGTCTCGCACGAGGTCGCACCGATCTGGAGGGAGTACGAGCGCTCGAGCACGACGATCGCCGACGCGTACATCAAGCCGCTCATGCAGCGCTACGTCGACAGCCTCGAGAGCGGGCTCAGGCAGGGCGGAATCGACATCAACTGGGCCATGATGAAGTCGAACGGCGGGCTGATGGACGCCCGAGCGGCGGCAGATCACCCCATTCACCTGGCGATGTCGGGTCCCGCCGGCGGAGCGGTTGCATCACACTACATCGCTGATCTCCTGGAGCTGGATGACGTCGTGACACTCGATGTTGGTGGAACCAGCGCCGACGTGGGACTGATACTCGCCGGAGAGTTCGGCTACACCACCGAGTACGAGATCGAGTGGGGGATCCCAGCGGCGATTCCGCTGATCGACATCCACACCGTCGGCGCGGGTGGCGGATCGATCGCCTGGGTCAACGCAGGCGGGTTCCTCCAGGTGGGACCCAGGAGCGCAGGCGCCGCTCCAGGTCCAATCTGCTATGGACTAGGTGGCGATGAGCTCACGCTCACCGATGCAAACCTTCTGCTCGGTCGTCTCGATCCGAAGTACTTCCTGGACGGGAAGATGCAGCTCGTGATCGGCGACGTCGAAGCGGCAATGCTCGATATGGCCGAGCCAATCGCCATGTCGACGCTCGAGCTCGCGCACTCGATCGTCGAGATCGCCAATGAGAACATGGCAAATGCGATCCGTATGGTGAGCATCGAACGGGGACATGATCCCCGCAATTTCGCCCTGCTCGCGTTTGGCGGCGCCGGGCCGCTCCACGCCGTCGCCATCGCAAGGAAGCTGGGCATTCCAAAGGTCGTGATTCCACCCTTCCCAGGCAGTTTCTCAGCCCTCGGTCTGCTCCTCGGAGACCTTAGAGTCGACAAGCTCTGGACCCAGAGCTACCGCTCCGATCGGGTCACCGCAGCGGAGGTGGTCGACCGGTTCGATGCAATCTCGGATGCGGCGGTGAGCGAACTTCGCTCGCAGGGTTTCGACGGTGAACCGGAGCTGAAGTACGCGATCAGCATGCGGTACCTGGGCCAGAACTACGAGACCGAGGTGGAGGTGCCGGCCCTGAGCCGTGAGATGAAGGGGACCTCTCCAGACGAGCAGCTCGCGCGCGCGTACAACGCGTTCAACGAGGCGCACCAGAGTATGTACGACTATGTGATCAGGGACTCGATCATCGAGATGATCAGCTTTCGGGTCACCGCGATCGGACCGATTCCGCATCCTGCACTCGCTAAGGTGTCAGCCGCCCCGGCCGAGAATCACCGGAGTCGGCTCGTGCAATTCGTCGATACAGGCAGCATCGAGACGAGGCTGATCCGTCGTCCATCGATGCCCGTCGGCGAGTCGATACGCGGGCCCGCGATCATCGAAGAGGCTGGTTCGACGACGCTCGTGGAACCCGGGATGACCGTGTCGAGAACTGAAGAGGACGTACTCATTGTGGAGGTGGGCTGATGCCGACGATTTCAAGCGAAGCAGCCGAGGGGTTGAGCATCGATCAGGTGACGCTCACGGTCATCGACAATTACCTGTCGACGACGTGTCGGGAGATGGGCCTGGCGATGATGCGAACCGCATACTCGCCGATGTTCAACGAATCGCTCGACTTCTCCTGCGTACTGTTCGATCGTTCCGGGAAGATGATCGCCCAGGCCGAGTTCTGTCCCTCGCAGATCGGGACGATCAAGTTCACGGTCGAGTGGATGATCGACGAACTGGGCACAGACGTCTACAAGCCCGGCGACGTCATCGTTATGAACGATCCGTACCGGGGCAGCGGACACATCCCCGAGCACACGTTGCTCAAGGCCGTGTTCCACGAGGGCGAGATCGTCGCCTTCGTTGCGAACTGTGCCCATCTCGCAGAACCTGGAGCGAAGGCGCCTGGAGGGCTCGCAGGTGATGCGACAGACATCTTCCAAGAGGGCCTCCGTCTGCCACCACTATGGTTGCAGCGCGAGGGCGCCGACCAGGAAGACGTCTGGAAGATCATCTTCGCCAACCACCGCACACCCAAGGTGACATACGGCGATTTGATGGCGATGGTCGGATCGCTGAACGTTGCGGAACGCAGGGTCACGAGCCTGATCGAGAGTTACGGGCTCGAGACGTTCTACTCCTCGACCGCCGATCTCATCAAGATCGCCGAGCGCCGGATGGAGGAGGAGCTCCGCAAGATTCCCGATGGCGAGTACAGCTTCTCCGATCTCATCGAGGATGACGGTGTGGTGGAGGGCGCGTACACGATCCGCTGTGACGTTATTGTCGATGGTGGCAATGTCACCTGTGACTTCACCGGTTCCTCGCACCAGGCCGCCGGCCCGATGAACGCGACTTACGCGGTCACGGCATCAGCTGTCTACAACGCCTTTCTCCACATCACCGATCCGACGATTCCCAGAAACGAGGGCTGCTACCGCCCGATCAACATCGTCGCTCCACCGGGAACAATCGTGAACTGCGAGTTCCCCGCAGCACTGGTGGGGGGAAACACCGAGGTCAGCCCGCGCATCACCGACATCATCTTCGGTGCTCTGGCTGACGCGCTTCCCGACCGGATCCCGGCCTCGCTCGGCGGCACTTCCTGCTGTTTCCTTTTCGGTGGCGAGCACCCCGACACCGGGGAGCTCTATTCCCACTTCCACTTCGAGGGCATCGGGTGGGGAGGACGACCGACGAAGGACGGGAACAGCCAGATCATCGTGATCAATGGCAATTGTCGGAACACGCCTGTCGAGGTGTTCGAGACCCGCTACCCGTTGCGGGTCGATTCCTATCGGTTACTGGAGGATTCGGGCGGACCCGGAACGAATCGTGGTGGCCTCGGGATCGAGCGAATCTTGACGATCGATTGTGATGAGATCACCGTGAGCGCGCTCTTCAACAGAATGACCGTGGATCCGTTTGGGATCCACGGTGGGAAACCGGGGATGAACAGCGGGATCTATGTGAGAAGAATCGACGATGATGGCTGGAAGACATTCTCAGAGGTGTTCGGCACGATCTCACCATCGAAATTCTCGAACATCGTTCTCCACCGGGGCGATCGGGTGAAACTCGTCGCTCCAGGGGGAGGGGGCTGGGGGGACCCGCTGCGGCGAGAAGCCGACCGGGTTCTCGCCGACGTTGAGGAGGGCCTGGTCACACCCCGGGCGGCGCGAGATGACTACGGACTCGATCTGTCCGTTCACGATGGAGGGTGGATCGTTGCCGGCTCGACGGGAGGCCGAGACAATGGAGGGTGAATGGATCGAGCGGGAGCCGATGTACCTGTCGTTCGACGTCTACAACTGCGAATACTGCGGAAAGAACATTCCGCGGTACGTGTGGCTCGAGGACATCGATGGCGAGCCTCGACCGTTTTGCACGCCCAACGTTGCCGACGTCTACCTGCGAACTCGATCTCGGAACGACCCGAATGTGCGGGACCCGAACAGCGAGCTGGGGCTCACCGAGCAGCTGCGACTCATTCGCGAGAACTGCTCAGCACTGAAGTCCGATACCTGAGCGGGGCGATCGATCGCCGAGATGGATGACCACGTTGGTGCCCCGTCGGTCGCTATCTCCTTGTTTGGCACGAACCTCCCTATTCGGCGAAGGTCCGTAGCACGTTGTTCGTGATGAGCGAAACGTTGTTGTCGTAGTTGTTGTGCGACAGGCTACCGAGCCAGTTGATCGAGCCGACCGAGAAGACTGCCCCGTCGTTGGCCGTCTCGAAATACACCATGTCAGCACGAAGATTCGGATTGTCCGTTCCGTGGATCTCCCCCTGGGTTACGTACAGGTCCTCGTGGCACACGAGGTAGTAGTCCGAGTGCAGGTTCGCCGAGGTCGCCAGAACGAGTGTGTGCGACGGCGTTCCGAGCGAGTGATCGACGCGGTCGAGTTCGTCGCCTGCCGCGCCGTTCATGACCAGTCCGAACTCGCCGATCTCCTCGTCCGGTCCGATTCCGTCGAAGATGAAGGCGGCTCTGGGATCGTGACTATCGGGGAGTCTGCGATACCCAGGGGTGTTGAGGTCCCAACCCTGTCCGGCGAACCCGATCCCGACGGTCCGGTTTGGTGGGCGCCCGAGATGCCGCCAGAGGCCGCAGGGCTCACCGGTTGAGGCCATTTCCTGCTCGCCGGGGTGGGATTCCCATGCGCGACCACCAGCGAGACCACGTCGGACCTCGACGATGTAGGGACGCTCCGGGTCGAAAGCGGTCGCCCAGTAGAAGCCGTTGCCCCCGAGGTACATCAGTCGGCCCCCCTGAGCCAGATAGGTCTCAAGGGCATCGAGCATCGGCCCCGACCAGTACTCGGGATGACTGGCGGTGATCAGGACCTTGTATCTCGACAGGCGCTCGACACCCTGAACGTGCAGGTCCTCGTCGGTAAAAACGTCGTAGGCATGACCCTTCTCATCAAGCCAGTCGATCATGTTGAGGTCGAATCCGAATCCGCGTGGACACCCGGTGACCCAGTGACGCTGGGTCGGACGCATCGAGAGAATCGGTCGTCGCGTCGAGGAGTACGCGATCCCGCTCCCGTCGGTGTGACGGTCGTAAATCGAACCTCCGTATTCGCGGTGTTCTCCCAGGTATTCGTCGAGCGGATCGAGGTTGAGCGGGATGTTGGTGAGGCCGCTGAAGTCGACACCTCCGCTGCTCGTCAACAAGCGTTCGTTCCCGTAGGCGAGGTAGGTGTTCGTCGGCGCGAGGTAGGCGATGTCTGCATTGAACACACCGGGCGGAGGGGACACGAAGAACGGAACGTGGTCGTGCTCGCCTGCACCCTGAAGATGAGCAGCGTAGAAACCGGTTCGAAGGTCATGTGGTACGACGAACTCGAAATCGGCTTCCCAGCGGCTGTCATCGAAGTCGTCGTCGTGGAAGTGGATCGCGCCATACTGCTCGGGAGCTTCCGCCCGTCGGAATGCGGTTCCGTCCCAGCGGCGGCCGGTCAGGCCACGCATCGGGTAGTTGCGGATTGATCCATGCAGCGCAGCCGGTCCACGGTCGATCAGTTCGCTCGTCGACGGCGCGGACGCCGAGAAGTCCCAGGCGGCGACCAAGCCGTCGACATCGAGCGGATCCGCATCATCGGCGAGGGCGTCGAGCTCGTCCGAGTCGAGGGGCCGCGAGAACAGCCGCGGATGCTCGATCTTCCCATTGAAACAGTCGACTGGAGCCGGTTGTGCGATGCCGAGGCGACCACCGGCAGCGATAAGGATCGGGACTCCGGATGAGCTTGCGTCGCCTCTCGCCAGTCCCGAGCCGGTTCCTCTGGCATCTCCGGCTTCGAGCAGCCTCCACTGCACGGTGGCATCGCCCGAAGTGGCGTCGTAGGTGCCAGCGACGAAGTGCCATCGTTCGGCGACGAGGCCGACTTCGGTAGTCACGCTCGCATCGCCGATCGTGAGAGTCAATGCTCCGGCGTCGACGAACAGGCCCCAGCCTCGGCCGTCCGTCATACGGGTCACGACCCCTTGCGGCTTCTCCATGTCCGGCGTTGTCGGCCAGATCCATGCCTGGATGGTTAGTCCGGTCGTGCCGTCGAGAGATGGTTCAGCTTCGACCTCCGCATAGGAACCGATGTGGGTTTCCTGATGCCTGCCCGGGTAAGACCCGTTGGATGGTGAGTCGATGCTCTCTGCCTTGAAGCCGGGCCCATCTGGGTTCGTGTCCCCGTGAACGAGGCGGACGATCTCGGCGTCGTAGCGTTCGGCCTCAGTCGTGACCATGATCTGCACGGTGTCACCGGGCTTTGCGACCATGGGCACTGCGTACCCGAGTAGTTCTCTTCTCTCTGCCATGGCAGGCCCCCAAGGTGGATCTGTATCGTTGCGCTTTCCGCACTCGGCTCGCGCTGAATATTGATGTCGAGTAGTTCAGTCGAGCGCCGTCCTGAGGTTCCTGTCGTCGGTTCCAAAGATGTGGCTGCGAGCGGTATCGAACTGCACACGTACGTTCTCGCCTTGGGTCACCTGTGCGTCCGGCGGCATGCGGACTTGCACCTGGGCGCCGCCGACATCGACGGCGACGAACAGATCGGACCCAACGGGTTCGAGGAAGTGGACCTTCCCGGGGATTCCCAGTTCAGCGTCGGGCGGGCCGAGGGTGAGGTGCTCGGGGCGGATCCCCAGAGTGGCCGGGCCTACTGCGTCGCCGAGCGACTCGGGGTCGATTCCCATGCCCTCTGTCTCGATGGCGAGGTCGTAGCCCTCTCTGGCGAATTGCATTTCTCCGTTGGACGACCGGACCTCGCCGGTGAGCAGGTTCATCGGAGGGGCACCCATGAAGGTGGCGACGAACGTCGTCGCAGGGGTCTGATAGACGTCGACCGGGGGACCGATCTGTTGCAGCCTGCCAGATTGCATTACTGCGATACGCCGACCCATCGTCATCGCTTCGACCTGATCGTGCGTCACGTAGATCGTGGTGATGCCCAGTCGCTCGTGCAGTGCCATCAGCTCGAGTCGGGTTTGCTGACGAAGTTGGGCGTCGAGGTTCGAGAGGGGTTCGTCCATGAGGAACACCCGAGGTTCGCGAACGATGGCACGAGCCAGTGCGACTCGCTGTCGCTGTCCGCCGGACAGTTGCTCGGGTAGCCGATCCAGCAGGTCGCCTATCTCCAGAATGGCGGCGGCCTGACCGACTGCCTCTTTGACTTCTGCCTTGCTTCGCTTTGCCGTTTCGAGCGGGAACGCGACGTTCTTGTAAACCGTCATGTGCGGATATAGCGCATAGTTTTGGAACACCATTGCGAGGTTCCGCTCGGTCGGATCTTTGAAGTTGACGAGTGCGCCACCGATCGCGATTTCTCCAGACGTAGCGTCCTCGAGGCCGGAGATCATTCTGAGGATTGTGCTTTTCCCACACCCCGAGGGTCCCAACAACACGAGGAACTCTCCTTCGGGAATCCGCATCGAGACGTTGTCAACAGCAGTGACGTCGCCGAACCGTTTCGAGAGCTTGCGCAGCACGACCTCAGCCATCGATCCACCCTTCGAATCTCTGCATAGCTCCCCTCGTCATTGCTTGAGTGCGCCGGCCATTGACGCCTGTACGAACCACTTTTGGAAGAAGAGGAACACGATGGTGACCGGAATGATGGTCAGCAGCGCGGCGGCCGCCATCACCCCCCAATTTGTTACGAACTGGCCATTGAGCGATTGAATTCCAACGGTGAGTACACGATGGTCGTCGTTCGTGGCTGCGACGAGTGGCCACAGATAGCTCGCCCACGTGAGCATGAAGACGAAGATCCCAAGCACCACCAGTGCAGGCTTCAGCAGCGGTAGCACGATCTTACGAAGGATTCGCCATTCGGACGCACCATCGAGCTTTGCCGCCTCGTACAGGCCTGTCGGAAGGGTCTCGATGAACTGCCTCATCATGAAGACCCCCAGGGGTGACACCGCACTGGGGAGGATCAACCCCCCGTAGGTGTCGAGATCGATGTAGTCGCCAATGATGGCCCAGCCACCGATCGTGCGCACGGTGAGGTATGTGGGAGCGAGCACAGCGGCCACGGGAATCATCATCGTTGCGAGGATCGCGAAGAACAGCGCTCGACGGCCGGGGAACCGCATCGTTGCGAATGCGTATGCCGCTAGCGTGTTGGTGACGAGCGCCACGATTGTCACGCCGGTGGCATAGATCATTGTGTTTATTGCCCACCGGAGATATTCCGTGTTCCTGAACAAGAATCGGTAGTTCTCGATCGTCGGGTCACTCGGCACCCATTCGGGTGGATACGAGAACAACGAAACGGAGTCGCGGAATGCGGGAGAGATGAGGTAGATCGCCGGTCCTACGGCGATGACAACGAACAGACTCAGCGTTGAATACGCACCGACCTTCCGGAGCCGCTGCGACGTTCGTTGACGTCGAGCGCCCTTGTCGAACGCAGCCTGATCGAACACGAACTCGATGGATTCGGGAGCGTTCTCGACCGATGTCATGATCGACCCGCCTTCCGATCGCGAGTGATCCAGAAGGAAAGGAGTGTGAACACCAGTACAACGAGCAGAAGGGCGACACTCGTAGCGAATGCCAGGCCGGTATCCTGGAAGGCGAACATTCGCTTGAAGATGAACCACACGACCGTTGCGGTGCCCAGAGCAGGGCCACCGTCTGTGAGTACTTTCACCGAGTCGAAGATCTGGACGTTGAAGATGACGGCCACCACCAGCGCGAAGAGCAGCAGCGGCCGCAGGGTGGGAATGGTGATTTTGACGAACCGCCGCCACGGCTTTGCCCCATCGAGTTTCGCTGCGGCGAGTAGCTCATCGGGGACGCTCTGGAGCCCGGCGAGGAAGAACAGGACCCAGAATCCGAGGCCGCGCCACACCTCGACTGCCACGATCGTGAGCAAGGCGTTCGGATTCTCTCCGATGAAGTTGATCCCTGATCCGCCGAGCAGTCGGTGAATGACGTTGAGGACACCGAAGTCGAAATGGACCAGGAAGAACCACATCATCGCGCCCAGGATCGGGGGAGCGAGCAGAGGAAAGTACAACGCGACCTTGAAGAAGTTGCTAGCGCCGCGGTGTTTGTTGAGAAGCGCGGCCAGGAAGATGGCGAGTCCGAATACGACGCCAATGGCTACCACGACGTAGACGGCGGTGTTGGTTGCCGCCTGCCGAAGCTCGCTGTCACCGCCGAGTTTCCGCCAGTTGTCGAGGCCCACATACTCGCTCGGTCCGAGGATCCCGCCCTCGTTGAAGCTGAGGAAGATTCCCCACCCAACGGGAAAAGCAAGGAAGGTTCCCCAGGTGATGAGGTATGGGGCGAGAAACCCGATCGCTCGCCGGCTCTTCCGTGAGCGATACCTTCTCGCCTGCCGTCGATACTCGGAACCCGAAAGCGTGAGCTCGGCCCACTCAGCGCCAGCGTCGCTTGCCGGAGGTGAAACCGCGTCGACGCTCATGTGTCACCTCCCGCGTACTCGGGGGCCGCCGCCAATGAGCGTTGACGGCGAACCCCGATCTGATCCGCTGCGATGTGTTCGCTGTCTCAACCGGCCAGGACATCCTCGGCCCGAGCCTGCGCATCGGCCAAAGCGTCTGCGACCGGCGTGTTGCAGGTTGTCGCCGCTTCGAGCGCCTTCGCGTACTCGTCGAGGAGCTGACCGATCTGGGGATGGGTCTTCAGCCCATCCCAAGTTGTCTGCGCCCACTCGTTATTGCGGGCCAGCTTCTCGTTGCCACCGCTCACATCGACGTCATCACGCACCGGAACGAACGCATATCGCTCGTTGTAGGTCTTGGAGAAATCGGCTGAACTCAGGAACTTCACGAGCTCCCACGCTGCGTCTGGCTCCTGACTCTTCTCCGAGATCGTCCAGAACCCACTCGTGGCGAACTGCGAGATGGTTCCGTTGTTGCCGACGGGTTGGGCGACGTCCCATTCGAACGGCAAGCCCTCCTCTTCGAATACCGCAACCCGGAGGGGCTCATCGAGCAGGAATGCCAACTTGCCGGCCTTGAACAGCTCGATCGCTCCCTCACGGTCGTACTGACCGAGCGGGGGCTGTACGTTGCTGGCGCAGATCAGATCGACCGCGTACTGTGTCGCATCCTGTACGGCCTGCGAGTCCATCGTGGCGGTCTCGAAGTCATCGGAGATGATGTCACCACCGAAGTTGTGCACGTTCTGGAGATTGAAGTACCAACCGAAGTCCGCCACCGTGGTCGGCGTATAGAAGCCCCACACCTCCGGCGGACTCTGGATCGCGTCGGCGGCCGCCACCAGCTCCTCCCCGGTAGCCGGGATCTCGGTGATGCCGGCTTCGGCCATCAGGTCCAAGTTGGCGTACATCATGATCGTTCCCACCAATGCCGGCACGCCGTAGAGCTGGCCCTTGAACAAGCTGGCGTCCACGATGCTGTCGGAGAAGTGTGCTCGTTCGTCGGCATAGTCGGCGGCGTTGAATTGCTCGGACATCTCCTTCAATGCCCCGAACTCGCCGAACAACGACAGGTGGGTACTCGTCTGGTACGAGACGTCGAACCCGTCGTTACCGGCGAACGATGCGGTGTATGTCGCTTCAAGGTTGTCCCAGGGGACGACAGTGTGCTCGACATTGATGCCGGTCTCCTCCTCGAAAGCCGCGAGCCAGGTCTCCATGTTGTCCTGCTCGTCTTCTCCGTGAGGTGCCTTTGCGAACTTCAGCGTCACACCTTCGAAAGGCTTCTCGTCTGCCGGCGCGGTGCTGGCTGCGTCATCGTCGTCTGCCGGCGCGACGGTGCTGGCTGCGTCATCGTCGTCTGCCGACGCGGCGGTTGTCGCCGCGCCGCCTTCGGTAGAGGTGTCGGTGTCGGTGTCGTCATCGCTACCGCAGGCCGCGGCGATGAGTGCGAACACCATCAGTATCACTGCCCATGACCTGAGTCCCCGCCCCCCGGGATATCTCTTCTTCGTAGTCCTCGTTGAGGTACGCATTCCCCATTCCCCCTGTGTTTGGACGGTGCGTTCCTCTCTTGTTCGGACGGATCCACCGTCGGTGCGTTCGGCACCTCCGCGGATCTTATAACATTTCTGAAGCCCAGGACAAGGCCCTGTTCCTCGGGAACGGGTACGAGTCGGCATCCGAGGCGTCAAACTCGGGTCCGAACTGTTCTCTACCGATCCGGCTCATCCGAAGGAAGAATGAGGCCCTTCAGTCACAGCTGGATGGCAAGACCTTCGAGTTGATCGGATTCGGCCCTACCCGCTTGCTCCAGCAGGTGGTGGGACCGTTCGATGACCGCTTGCGAGTCAAGCTCCAACGCAGCAACAAGCGTGTGAAAGTTAGTACCGAATGGGGGTGTAATATCCGATTCCTGCGCATGTAGTTGATGGGCCATGAGGCTGGAAAGACAGACGATCGTCGCCGGGTCATCTGCGATATAGAGCGGCTCGTGATGGAGGCGCACACACTCGACGACGGCTTCCGGAAGCGACCATTGTCTCAACACCTCCGCCCCGACCTGTGCATGGTC
Organism: Phascolosoma agassizii; assembly: GCA_035593235.1. Lineage (NCBI taxonomy): Eukaryota > Metazoa > Annelida > Sipuncula > Phascolosomatiformes > Phascolosomatidae > Phascolosoma > Phascolosoma agassizii. The sequence continues at coordinate 24,569 of JAVJHY011781879.1, forward strand.
GAAATCGACCAGCTGGCGTTCTATTGCTTCAATTGGGAGCCAAGGCGCCAATCGACCCACAAGCTGCGCATCAAGGATCTGATCCAGGATGACCTGGCCGATGTCTTGCAGTAGTGCACCGACCACGACAGCGGGCCCAGCTTTCCCGCCAGCAAGCCCGAGAATCGCCTCCGCCAGATATGACGCCGTCACCGAGCGTTCCCAGAGTTCGCCAGCCGCAAGCCGGTAGGTGATCAGGGGCCGGGCCGCCTCACTACACACCGCCAGTCCGCAGGCGATGGCGGCAGTCCTGGCAAGGCCAAGGCGTCCCACTGCTTGCTCAACGGTCTGGATCTCGTTGACCGGTGCTGATGCGGCAGAGTTCGCCTCCTTCAAAACCCGCATGCTCAACACCACATCCTGCCGAACGACCTCGGCAGCAGTCCTGACCTCGGCTGCAGGATCGGAGACGAGGCTTAGTAGATCGACAACACTTGCGGTAAGCGGCTCAAGTGAATCAATAATCTCTACCAGTTGACCAGGAAGATCAATATTTGAACCTAACGGATTCGACCTGGTTTCCAGTTGTACGTTGTCTTCGTACTCGCTCACGCCCTACTCCCAGTTGTATGTCTTGATCGAGATGCACAAGTCGCGCCCTGAGTGGGGGCCGATAAAGTTACCATCGGGTGATGGCGGCATGAAATGAATACATCTATTGGCAATTCGAAGCTGCAACTCCGGACTTGGTAGCTTGCCTCGGCTCCAGCGATAACAGCGGTCATGAATTGTCCTGTGGCAGTGGAGACCCAGGAGATGTCTGAAAGCCTGCTCGTTCCATGGTTCCCCACTCGGAATCTCCCCGGACGAACCGGTACATCCCCCGAAGTCTCCACCAGACGGTCAACTGCCGGTAACCGAGATGTTCGAGCAGCGCCCACAGCAACAGGATCAGCCGATCTGCGGTCGTCCCATACCGGCGGAAGGACAGCTCCTCAAGGAGAAGAGCAGAGACAGACTGGGCGATGGCCAGGCCATAGACCAGGGCCAGGTAGACGGCGGCGAAGCCAAGATCGACGGCGCCAATCGACAACCCCAGCAGCATGGCGAGGATCCCGACGGCTTCAAGAATTGGGGCCAGGAGTTCGATCAAGATGAAGATGGGCATGGCCACCAGCCCGAGGCTGCCGTATTTCTTGCGACCGACCACGTCTTTGTGTCGCCACATCGTGTCGGCCAGACCACGTTGCCAGCGATCACGCTGGCGACTCAACACCCGGAGTGACTCTGGCGCCTCGGTCCATGCGACAGGGTCGGGAACGAACTCGACCAATGCCGGCTTTCCCTGTTCTCGACCATGCCTGCGGAGGCGAACGATCAGTTCAATGTCTTCACCGACTCCCTTCGAGTAGCCGCCTACCGCCACGAGAGCGTCTCGGCGGAAGAGGCCAAAGGCACCAGAGATCACCAGGTTGCCACCAAGGCGGTTCCAACCGAGCCGACCGAATAGGAAGGCCCGCAGGTACTCCATTGCTTGAAGTCCTGGCAATGGGGCGCGAGGCACCCGCACGTCGGCCAGCCGCCCATGATTCACGTGGCAGGCGTTGACGATTCTGATCGTCGCCCCGGCAGCGACGACTTTGTCAGACCGCAGGAAGGGCCTAACGAGGCGGTGCATCGCGTCTTCCTCCACCAGGGTGTCAGCGTCAAGGGCACAGACGAGTTCGCATGACGCCAGATTGGTGGCGGCGTTCAGCGAGTCTGCTTTTCCGCCGTTCTCCTTCCTGGCCACGATCAGATTGGAGTGTTTGGCTGACCGGTAGATCTCCAATACCGGTTGCGTTTGCAGCGTCCGTGGATAGGACACTTCGATCGGCTGCAGTTCATACTCCTGTGTCAGCACTCCGATGGTGTCATCGGTGGAGCCATCATCAACTACCACGACCTCAAGACTTGGATAGGACAACGTGAGCAGGGAGTTGACGCTTTCGCTGATCGTCAGAGCTTCGTTATAGGCAGGCACCAACACTGCGATCGATGGAACAAACGACGACGAGAGTATGTCGTGTTTGGTCTGGCCCCGCTGCTCAAAGCTATGACGGCGCAGCTCGAGAACCGCTGCCCCGGTTAGCATCAGGTAGACACCGTTCACGAAGAAGAAATAGATGAGGACCACCCGACTCAGCTCGACCAGGAAAAACTCGACGAGACCTGAAAGTGTCATCCGGTCGCGCCAATGGCTTGGCGCACATCGAGCATGTGGCGACAGACACTCGTAGTGGAGCCGCCACTACCCAAACCGCTGCGTAACATCAGTATGCCACTGGCCCCTACGGCCAGCAGCGCCTCGCCTGCGGCACGTCCGACCTCGGCATCGGGATCTTCAAGGCAGCGCAACAGTTCGGGGCATGCCTCCCAATGCCGGGTCCGGCCCAGGGCGGTAGCGGCCACCTTCCTGACCGATGGAGCGGGATCCGAAAGAGCCGAAACAACTACCTCCAGGGATTGGCGCCCTCCCAAAGCCCCCAATGATTGAACTGCCGCTTCACGTATGTCCGCCGCTGGATGGCTGGAAAATGGGGCTACCAGCTGCTGGATGCCTGCATCGCCAACGACGCCGGCAACTTTGAGGACAAGCGGAAGAGAAACATGGTCTGGATCCGAGAGTTCATCGACGAGAGCCGGCGCAGTCGACGGGCCAATTGCGGCCAGGGCGTTCGCAGCCGCGAATCGAATCAAGCCATTGCCGTCTTTGAGCATCTGGACCAACTGAACGACACTCTCCTCATCCGCCCTACGGGCCAACAGATCGACAGCGAGCGATCGTATGGCTGGATGAGTGTCGGTTTTGGCGTCGATCGAGAAGTCGGCGTCTATGTGAAGCAGGGATGCCAGTCTCAGCCCTTTCAGCTTGCGACTCCAGAACCTGCTTCCTGCCAGGCGCTCAGCCTGGTGGTCGAGAGCGAATGTCTTCGCCACGAGCCTGAGGACGTCGGAGTCGCCCATGTCAACCATCGATGCCGACTCGCTCACGGCGTTGATGGCTTCATCGGCGGTCAGCAGTCGGATTTGTTGAAGCTCGTCCTCGCCGATCTCGAATCCGGACGCGGCCCGACAGATCGTTCGGACCGATGCAATCCGCAGGGGTCCACGTCTACGCTCCCGCCACTCAACGAGCGACCCGTGAACAAATATTGCACACACGGCGATACAGCTGGCCAACAGAAGGGCGACTGTCGCAATGATTATGACTTGTGATGCCATTTTGACGAACCCAGTAGCCGATCAACCCGCTCAAGGAGCACCGGGACATTAAATGGCTTAGCCACGTGATCAGCGGCCCCCAGTTCCAACGCCCGAAGCGTCTCCTCGCTTCCCGAACGGGCGGTGAGCATCATCACCCTCGAAGAGTTGAGGACATCGTTCTCCCGCAAACTGCTGAGTACCGAGAACCCATCCATTCCCGGGAGCCCAACATCGAGCAGTATCACGCGGCCAGTCACCTCACCTCGGCATAGCGATTGCTCCGCGGCGAGACCGTCCTCGAATCGGTGATACGCATAGCCGCGACTTTCCAGCGAGTACGCCAGCAAGTCGGCCAGCATGTCATCATCGTCGACGATGACGACGTCGACCAGCGCTCCGCCGGCGGGCACTTCCTGAGAGTCGAGATCGGCACTGCGTACGGTCCCCGGTTGGACCTCAGCGAGATCCACAAATGCCGCATCGATGAGGGTCGACAGATCAGACAGGTGATCCGGATGGCTGCTGACGCCCAAGGCCAGGCGACGATCGCCGAGTCTCGCCGCGTTGTCATCGGCGGTTACGTGCGGTCGAAGGATCTGCGTGATCCGCTTTCTGACCTGCTCTTCGGCAGCAGCGAAGAGTCCGACGATCAGCCGTTCATCCTCCCAGTAGCCGATGTAGTCGCCGCTACGAGACTCGGCGATCATTGTGGCGCCAAGATCTGGCAGCAAGGTGATGTCACCGGAGCTGATGCTTGACCCGGGGTGGACTATCCCGACTATCGCAAGGCTCACCGCCTCCATGTCGTCGCCGCCTTCCGACTTCAGCTGCTCAAGCCGACTTTCGAGCGCGGCCCTGTCCGTCAGTTCCAGGGCGTTGCGGGACGGCGACACCGTCACTTGGCCTACGCGCTCGCCTCGCATCAGATGGGATCGGGCTCGGTTGCGTAGCTCCACGTCGTTCAGAGGCTTTGTCATGACGTCGTCGGCGCCGGCGGTGTAGGCGTCCTCTACATCAGAAGGGGAGTCACCTTCGACGAGTACCATGATCGTGACGAGTGACCAGTCCGTACCGGATCGGAGTATCTGACAGACCTCAAGCGTCTCCGCATCGGGAAGGCCACTGCCGATAACCACCAGGTCTGTCTCCCGATAGGCCAACTCGCTGAGGAACTCTTGAGCGCTGGCGGCCGACGACACCTCGACCCCAGGAGTGTCCAGGATTGTGGAGACCGCGTCGGCCACAACGGCGTCGCCGTCAACGACAACGACCCGCTTTCCACTGATACGCCTCGAGGCTGCCAATCCTCGGATGGATCCCAACATCTGGTCACCGGGGAGCGACCGGCGGATATACCCCACGGCGCCACTCCTGGCCACTGCCAATCGGAGTTCGAATGCATCGCTGTCGGCTAAGACGACTACGATCGCGCTGGGAGCTTGACGCTTGATGAAGCGAACCAAGGCCAGTTGGCTTTGCACCTCGCCACCAAGATCCACGACGATCGACTCGCCTGCCGAAACAGTGTGCGATCGTGCGGCAGCCGGCGAGATGACGAGCGACGAGATACCTTCGATTTCAGCTGCTCGGTCCAAGCGACCGGAGAGCTCCCGATCATCGGAGATGACAAGGACTTCCACCGTCTTCTCCGCACTTGGGGACGTTGTACTACCGACTGCAAGAAGCTGCTCCTCCATCGGAGCGGCCAGCAGGTCGACCAGGGCGAGCACCGACTGAGAGAGCCGCTCGGCGTCCAAGACCCGGGTACGCAGCATCACCTCGATCTCTCTGGCGTGATCGGTACCCTCGCTCGCTCCGAACGTGCCAAGCGAACCGGCTAGTTTGTGGGCGGCGCTTTCGGCTTCGGTTAGCTGCTCGTCACCAACCTCCTGGGCTTCGACCACCCGGACGGCGAGATCTTCCAGAACGGAGACCCGGTCAACATTGGTCGGAAGATGGCGCTGCCACAGCATGGCCATGGCAGCTCGCATCTTGTCTTCATTCGAACTGGGGGGCGGTGCCGTCGTTGAGTGGTCGGCGCTCGCGTCGGTGACGTCTGTCGACTGTCTTTGAACAGTGGAAGCCATCGTCGGCTCAGACAGTCCAACCCAGCACAGCGGCCAGCTCGTCGGCCAGGGTCAAGGGATCGAACGGTTTGGCGATGAGTCCCTCTGCGCCGAGCTCGTCGAGAATGCGACGGTCCGCAGCCTGGACCTTGGCCGTCAGGAAGACGACGGGGATGGCCGCGGTTGCCTCCCCGGATCGCAGCCGTCGAAACACCTCGGGGCCGTCCATGCCAGGCATCATCATGTCAAGCAAAACTGCATCTGGCTGCTCGACGGCGGCGGCCGACAATCCATCGGTACCATTCGAGCATGTCGAGACCGCCCAGCCGCTGATCACCTCCATGCCCATCTGAGCGACTTCCCGGATGTCCGGTTCGTCATCAATCATCAAGATCCGCTTGGTCATCTGACACCGCTCCCTGGCCTGGCTGTCCAAGTTGAATTGACTCGGCCCGATTGTTCATGGCCAGGCTCTGCCGTTCTCGAAGGGTGGCCGGCATTGGTCAACAAGAACATGTTTATTCGTCGGCAGGTTTTTGCCCCCCATTTAGGGCTTTCGGGCGAACCGGCGATTACCAGCTCCGCTGCGCTCGAATCTCCGGTTCAGCACCGCTGATGGAGCGATCTCCGGGCGCTGCGCTACGGGTCGGCGACTTCCAAAACCGCGGTGCGGAAGCCGTCGAGGCCGGCCTTTGGCCGCTCTCGCCAGGTCACCCGGTTCCATTTCTCCCAGGAGTAGCCACTCGTCTCGTAACCTTGGCCGCCAAGCATCACCACGATTCCCAGCCGTTCCATCCCAATCGTCGAAATCGTGCCGTCGGCGGCCACCGTCAGCGCTGATCGAGACGACGGGTCGGACAAACCGACCATGGCCCATGGGACTCGGAGTTCAATTGTTCTTGCATCGGCCGCCCAGGTGGTCCGAGAGTCGTACTCGTCCGAGGACGGAGACGAAGAGCCTTGCACGAGAGGGTTCAGCTCGAAGAATTCGACCGGCTCCTCCAGCTCCATCGCGGGAACCATGTGTGGTCGATTGATCATCATGCGCTGCGGGTTCCAAACCCCCGACCCTTCGACGAGGGCGTCCTCCGAAACTGCGTAGTGACCAAACCGGCGGCCGAGGACCAGATCGTTGTAGTCGTTGGATGCCCTGACCAAGGCCTTCGCTTGCATCCCTGGTCCTATGACAATTGCTGTGTCGGCGTTCTTCCCAATGCCGATTTCGCCCGGGAATTCACCGCCGCCCCCCGGCACGACGTCGAAGCCGATGGTGAGCGGCGTTCGGACCCAGATCCGGTCCTCGTCGACTATGAGACGAAGGTACAGGTATGCCTCATCGTGGGTGACTCGAATCTCCCGGACCGACTCACCCGATTCGAAGATCACCTGTGAATTGTCCCGCCGCCAGTCTTCGCCAAATCCGTCGACCTGAACCGGGGGTCCATCGCTGCCCGCTTCGATTGCGAGAAGGCCGAAATGAGCCTCACTGGTCAAAACGTTCTGCCATAGCTGTCGTCGATCAGCGGGTTGCTCGGTCTCCATGGTGTTCCAAGACCGCTTGAACCATTCATCATGCCAAGCGAATACGAACCCACCTGACATTCCCGTCGTTCGTTGAATGCGCAGGAGTTCGCCGTTGATGGCAAGGGCTTCGGGCTCGGAGTGTCCTCCTTGGTCACGGTCGCCGGGCCCTCGGTGGGACGACCCGAGCGAGGATGGCACACCAAACTCAAGAATCATTACCGGCAAACCGGCCTTCGCATGGTGGGTTCGCAGCGCCGTCAAGTAGCCGGCGTAGGCATCGACCGTTCCCTCATGGATGTAGTCTGCGATGCCAGGTTCGTACCGTTGGAAGTCCGGATAGTACGGGTATGCGTGGTAGCTGGCATACAGCCCTCCGGGCCAATCGTCTGTCGCGATCAGATGGTTGGCGTCCAGCCCGACCAGATCCTCGTTTTCCGATGGCTCATAGGGGTGGTCGATCGGATCGGTGGTAGGCCAGTTTGTGAAGGTGAGAGGCATCGTCAGCCCGTAAGACGCTTCTTCGGTCGCCAGCCGATCCAACATCTCGGCCAGCCAAGCCTCGGTCGGAGAAGCTCCTGTGCTGGCGCCGATGAACTCTCCGGAATAGGTTCGGCCACCGTTTATCTCGTTCGAATGCTGGATGATCGACGGGTCCATCTCAATCCCGAAGGCCCACGACACCGTCCAAGGCGAGACGTCGGCGTCGAACACGCCAGACGCATAGCCCCGACGCTCCGATAAAACGATGTCACCATGTAGGGCCGCCACGCTCGTGGCGATGTCGGTTCGAGTCTGATTGAGAACGGCCGGATCGAAAACGTCCTGTGACCAGGACAACGGCTCTTCCACAACCCAGACACCCTGGACGAGATAGATCGGGTGGTCGGCGTTTGTCAGGTTGTAGTCGCGAAGCTCCCGGTAAAAGTGAGGAGGCTGGAGGGTGTACACCCTGATGGCGTGAAATCCTGTGTTCGCTATCATCGGCAGCCACCTACGCCAGGTCTCGGCATCGATCGCCAACTCCGAGGGCAGTCGCCCTGGGACCGTCGGGCCGACGTTCACTCCGGTCAGAAAATCGATCTTCCGAGATTCGGTTGAAAGAACAAATCCGGCGGAGTCGGCTTTAGCCAGCCGGCTAAGACCGCCAGCCTCCGCCGGTTCGGAGTCAAACCCGGTTGCGACGCATGAGCTACCAAGTACAGCTGCGGCGAAGGCGAAGATTGCAACCATTTTCGAGAGTCGACCCAATCCGGACGAATCTGCGGCTTGCGCTCAATGAATGTTTGCCGATTGCCGATGGCTTGGAGATAAATCTATTTCGTTGGAGAACGTCAGTGTCCATAAAGACAAGGCTCAATGCCTCGCTGGCGGTGGTGGGAGCACTAGCCCTCGCGTTCGTCGCCTACGTGATTTCGCTCACAGGCTCGACGGTTACAGCGCTTGAGGAACTTGAGCGCGAAGAGATCGAGGCCCCGGCCGGAGCGGTGGCGCTGGAAGAACACGGCGTCCTAAGGGAGGTGGCGATTGGCCGCGCTGTCCTCGCCAGCGTCGAGGAGAATTTGGTTGATCAGAGCAAGCTGGGTCAGCAGGCCACTCGGCCGCTCGGCTACTGGATAGGGCTATATCAGGCCGAAGAAACAGCTCTGGTTCGTACACTCGATCGGCTCTCGGAAATCACCGCTCTTGAGCTCACCCACGCCTCAAGCAGCGGAACCATCGCACACGCCGAGGATGTGCAGCTACTGCAGCAACTCCATGAGGAGCTGTTGCCGGTCGAGACGCAGATACTGGATCTGCTGTTGGCCGGCAATCCGGCGTCAGCGAACAGAATCCTCGACGTCACGTATCAAGGCATGGCCGAGGACTACAGGAACGCCATCGCGACGCTGGTGGAAGACGAGCGACGCACAGCCGACGAGGCGATCGAAACCCGTGTCTCGGAGGCGCAGCTTGCGAGAACGATTTCCATTTCCGTCGTCCCGTTGGTCGCCGTGATTGTCCTGGCGACTGGATGGTTCGTTGCCGGCGGCGTTGTCGGTCGGATTGAGCAGTTGTCTCGGATCGCAGACCGGCTTAGCGAGGGCGATGTGGACGGGCTGATCATTGATGTCGGCGGTTCTGACGAGGTCTCAAACCTCGGCGAGAGCCATAAAGGGGTGAGTGCGGCGATTCAACTTCTGCAAGGCGAGTTGAAGATGTATGACGCTTCCATCTTATCGTGACGCCCATTTCGCCGACTGGAGGAGCCTCATGGGTGTACGACTACTGGAAATCTATGGCGAAGCGAAGCTGATCGGCGGCATTCACGGTGCCGTGCAGCTTGCCATTATCACCAAGTTGTCAACCGCCGCGGCAGGGCAGGCTCCGGACAGTCCCGAAAACATCGAGCTGTTTGAGCATGCTCTGTCCAAGATCACCGGCCAAAACGGGGCCGGTCAATGACTCAGACAGGTGGAAGGGTCCACGGGGTCGATTGGCTAGCGGCCGTCGTCGATGCATCGGATGAGTGTTTCCTCTTGCTCGATCTCGATGGACGAGCTGTCCAACAAAACCAGGCCACGACCGACCGATTTGGCCGAGAACTCGCCGGTGCGGACTTCTTCGCCGAGGTTTCCGGTGACCTGGGCGTGCGGCGAAAGTCGGCCTTCAGCGAGGCCGTCGCATTACAGCGCCCGGTGAGTTTCGAAGAGGTCGATCAAGGAAGAACTTGGGAAGTCGATGTCAGACTCGTCCCCGGGGACGATGATGGCCCCGTCGGTGTACTGATGAGATTCCGGCCGCTAGCTGACCGTCGGGCCTCTCAACCGATGGCGGCGCGCCACTTTGCCAGGCTGAGGCGGGCAGAGGTGATTGCGGAGCATGGCTATTGCGTGTTCTCGGCTGGAGGAGCAGATCTTGAACTGTCGGCCGGGGCCAAGAAGCTCTGGGGCTTCAGGGACGGCGAAACACCGATGTTCCATGAGCTCCTGGCCAGAATTCATCCCGATGATGTCGAGCAGGTCTCGAGCAAGTTCCAATCGGACGGGACGGAGTTTGAGGAACTCCGCTATCGGGTTGTTCGCCCCGACGAAAGCACAATCGTTGTTCGCTGCGCGGGAACGACTGAACCGGCGACCAGCGATGAGCCGGCTCGATACTTCCGATCGATGACAGATGTGACTGAGGAGCACGAGATCCGCCAGGTGTTGCGACAGAACTTCGAGCAGGACAAGGTTGCGCGAGAATCGCTCCTTGAAAGCGAACGACGGTTGGCGGCGGTGGTTGACAACATCACCGACGCACTCCTCACCGTTGGCACCGATGGCATCATCAGGTGGGTGAACCAAGCCGCGGCGAGGATGTTCCTCTGTCCTCAGAGTCGGCTGGTCGGAATGGTGGCGAACGTATTGTGGGCCGGCGATGCGGACGCACACACCGACGCTGGTTACGTCCAGGGCATGCGACAGGACGGGTCCGTTTTTCCCATGGAAATGAGAGTTGATGCCTTGGTAACCGACGCCGAAGCACTTGGTTTGGTCGTGCTTCGTGACGTTTCAGAGCGCTTCGAGAGCGACAGGATCAAGGAGGAATTTGTGTCGACGGTGAGCCACGAACTCCGCACCCCTCTGACGTCGATCAAGGGCGCTCTCGGCCTGGCCATGAGTGGGTCGCTTGGCGAAGTCCCAGAAAAGATGGAGCGAATGCTGGTGGTCGCCGGGCAGAACACGCATCGGCTGATCGACTTGGTTAACGACCTTCTCGACATGGAGAAGCTGGCCTCGAACGGCATGGACTTCGACATGCAGACCGTGGATCTGACCGAACTGGTGGCAAAATCTGTAGACGACAACCAGTCGTACGCCCTGGATCGCGACGTCGCGCTCAAGTTCGACAACCTCAACTTCAACGGGACGATCCTCGGCGATCGCTTGCGCCTTGAACAGGTACTGGCAAACCTCATCTCGAATGCAGCGAAGTTCTCGCCTGTTGGTGGTGAGGTCCGGATTTCGATTGAGCATCAAGACGAATCGGTTAGGATCTCCGTCGCTGACGACGGTCCAGGAATTTCTGAGGAGCATCACGAGCGGATCTTTGAACGTTTCGTGCAGGCCGATTCCTCTGACACCCGCAGAGCTGGCGGAACCGGCCTCGGGTTGGCCATCTCAGAGGCCATCGTTGAAAGACACGGTGGTTCCATTTCCTTCGACACCGAAGTAGGTGTCGGTTCGACATTCTATTTCATATTGCCGGTCAAACAGAGTCCCGAAAAAGGTCGGGATTCCAGCCACATGGAGGCGGGCACAGAGACGTCTCTCGCCCGAGGCGAGCTGTTCAACGCACGACTACTTCTCGTCGGTGTTGACCCGGAATTCGGCCATGAGCTTGAGGAAGCCCTCAAGGCGCTCGGAACCGAGGTCTCTACCGTCGCCAACACCGAAGGAGCCGGTGATGCGCTCACTCAGGCTGACTACACGCTCGTAATCGTTGACATCGACGACGAGGGAGACGAACGCCTGCGCTTCGCCACAGCCTTGGCCGCGGCCTCAGAAGTCAGAGGTCCGCGAGTCGTTGTCACCTCTCGGGTTGGACTCGGCGACATGGTTGGTGAGCAGATGCCGACCCGAGACATGGTCGGTTGGCTCCCCAAACCGGTCGAAATCGACTGTCTCAAAGCGACGCTCCGACAGGTGATGAGTCCGAATTTGAAGGCTGATGGACCGGTACTGATCGTCGAGGACGATGACGATTTGGCCGAGGTCATCGTGACAACGCTCCCGGACAACGTGTCGTGCATAATTGCTTCCAGCCTCGCCGAAGCGATGCGTGTAATTGACGAACGGGAGGTTGGCGCGGTGCTCCTGGACGTCGGCTTGCCGGACGGGAACGGGCTGGACTTGATACCAATCTTGACCGAACGTGACGGCCCGCACACGCCGATCATCGTCTTCACGGGAGCAAGCTTGGATGTCGAGCTGAACCCAGCGGTTGACGCGGCGATGCTCAAGTCCCGCACGAGTATCGAAGCAGTCGTCGAGGTGATCGTCGGTTTGCTCGATAGACCAACGGTTGCGGAGCGTTAAGGGTTCACGGAAAGCGTTGCGATCCCCAGGCCCCACAGGGTTCGGGCACAGCCCGTAGTTCGAGAAGTGATGCGCTGCTTCCATCGATCCTGTCATCAAGGGCAGTTCACGTGGCCGGTGCCGCCGACCGAGCCGGAGTTATCCGAGTTATCACCGTTCTCGACCATTCCGATTTCTCGGTAGCCGGACGTGCCGGCCGTTGTTGCGCCCACGGCACCTCGACCTTCGGCCAGGTTACCAACGAACGCTCGGTTGGACGGCGACGCTCCCCGCAGGAACGTACCGGCACCCCGCCCCCGGCCGCACCCGAGGTAGCGGTTGTAGGCGCCGGTCCAGTCGAGCAGCCGGTCTCCCGGCCGCGGTCCGTTGACCTGTTCGTCGGCCATCAGCTCGTCACTGTTCCAATCGCCGTATGCGAAGTCCTGACCCCCGAGCGCATCGAAGGCCGGGGCGATCTCGAACCAGATGGCGGGGTCCGGCCCCAGGTTGCCGGTGGTGAAGTTCCGGGGGAACACATCGAGGGCGTCCTCGTCGTGTCCACCGAATAACTGGTCCCCACCGGGGCCGCCCCACAGCGCATCGTCGCCATCGCCGCCGAACACCACGTCGTTACCGGCGCCGCCGTTGGCCAGGTCGGCGCCGCTGCCGCCGTGTATGACATCATCGTCATCGCCGCCGATGAGGACATCGTCGCCCTCGGCCCCGAACTGGGTGGCGTCCGACCGATCGTTGCTGTCGATCTCGCCAGCGTCGTGCTGGAAGAACAGGGTGACCTGTCTGGTCAGGGTTCCGTCCTGGCGGACGTCGGCCTCAAGGAACGGTCGGTTGGAGACCGTTGTGGCATTCGAACCGTCCTCCAGCACCATGTCCACCGAGCCGATGTCACCGATCAACACGTCGGCACCGCCGTCACCGTAGATCTCGTCACCGGCGATCGTGTTCCCACCGGCGGTTGTCCTGGAGGTGTCGAGTTGGCCGTAGACCTCATCGGGTCTTGCCCCGCCCCGCAACAGGTCGGCTCCGAACGAGCCGTCGGGGTCGATGCTGGTCGACTGGTTGACCGTCCGCACGACCACGGCGTCGAAGGCCGGGTTCTGGGCCCCAAACAATCCGCCGAGGGTGTTTGTGGTCCGCGCGATGTAGCCGTTGTCACCGAGGATCACGTCGGCATCTGCGCCGCCGTCGATCGTGTCGTTTCCGTCGGCCAGGGCCACTCCGGACGTGACCCAGGATCGGGTCCCGTCGAGCACCCCCATCCAGCGCTGAACCGCCACCGGTCAGATCATCCTGGTCGCCGCCCCCGGCGATGGTGTGGGCCTTCCGTCGTTGCCCTCTGGGTCGTGTATCCGAGCGGGAAGCGTTCGACCCGATTTGCCGGGTAGGACGACTTGATGGATGGCGGTATTGACGAAAAACCTGAAGCTTTCGGGAGATCTATAGGAGTGCGTGACGTTCCCGGCGCGGTCTCGATGCTCTTGATGAACTCGATCCGCCCTGTGCAGGCGTGTCGCCGATGTCGTCGAAGTCACAGGGGTCTGTGCGTCCATCGGGGTTGTTGAATATGAAGGCCCAGACCGCAAAGACCTCGGGCGTCAGATCCCGCGAGTGCCGTCGATTGTCTCGCGAATAATGTCGGCATGGCCGGCGTGACGGGCGGTCTCCTCAATCATGTGTACCGCAACCCAACGTACGTTCTCATCGATCTTGTCGACACGGGCACACGGAGCGTCGAGATCAAGGCTGCCTAGAATCTCATTCGAGGCGACGATTTGTTCTCGATAGTCAGCCACTACCGTCTCGATCGTGTCGCCATCGACGAGCTGAAAGGTCCGGTCCAACCCATCGGGTTCCACATCAGGGATCTCGGGCCATTCGCACCGGAACGTACGGCCATCGACGATCACCTGGAACCATCGTCGCTCCCAGACCG